>CAUYPO010036153.1:0-25211 GCA_963574435.1 Cheirogaleus major
GTGGCATCAGCCTAGCTCACAGCAACCTCAAACTCCTGGACTCAAGCGATCCTTCTGCCTCAGCCTCCTGAGTAGCTGGGACTACAGGCTTGCACCACCATGCTCGGCTAATTTTTTTCTATATTTTTAGTTGGCCAATTAATTTGTTTCTATTTTTAGTAGAGACGGAGTCTTGCTCTTGCTTAAGCTGGTTTCGAACTCCTGACCTTGAGCGATCCGCCCACCTCAGCCTCCCAGAGTTCTAGGATTACAGGCGTGAGCCACTACAATGGCCCTGGGCACAGGACTTGAATAGCCTTTTGTCCCAAGATGGCTATGCAGATGGCCAACAAACATATGAAAGATGCTCGACATCACTAATCATTAGAGAAATGCAAATCAAAACCACAGTGAGATATCACCTCACACCCTTTAGGATAGTTGCCATTAAAAAAAAAGAAAGATAACAGACTATACTTCCAGGAATTGTTTCTATTGTTTGTTACTAAAGAAGTTTCTCTGAATGTGTAGAGCACCAGAAACCACTAGGAGACTCAAAATTCTCTCCTAAGCGTGAAGCTGGCTCTTAGTGTTGCTTCATTGCAACCCCAAATTGCCATTTATGATCATTCTTCTCTTTCTTCAGGAGAGTAAGAGGGAGAGAATTCAGTTTGACTGGTTCTCATTAAAATAAAACAAAACAAAAATAAGATAACAAGCATTGATGAGGATGTGGAGAAATTGGAACTCTTGTGTACTGTTGGTGGGAATACAAAATGGTGTAGCCATTACAGAAAATAAAATACAGGCTCCTCAAAAAATTAAAAATAGAACTACCATATGATCCAGTAATTCCACTTCTGGATATATATATCCCAAAAAATTGAAAGCAGGTTCTCAAAGACATATTTGCAAACCCATGTTCATAGCAAGACTATCCACAATAGCCAAGAGATGGAAGCAATCAAAATGTCCATCAGCAGATGAATGGACAAACAAAATGTGGCATATATATATACACATGAATATTATTCATCCTTAAAAACAAAGTCACATACCACATGATTGAATCTTGAGGACATTAAGTGAAATAAGTCAGTCAGAAAAAAAAACAAATACCGTATGATTCTACTTATATGAAGTGTCTTATATGAGGTGTCAAATTCATAGAAACATGTGCAGGGAGGGGGAGGCAAAACGGGAAGTTGTTGTTTAATAGGCATAGAATTTCAGTTTTTCAAGATGAAAAAGTTCTGGAGATCTGTTGCACAACAAGGTGAATATACTTGTTACTGAACTATATACCTACAAATGGTTAAGACAGCAAATTTTATGCTGTATATTTTTTGCCACGATTTTTTTTTTAAAGGCATAGGTATTCCCTCAGGAATAACAAGTTCTTATTTCTACCCACCTCCTACCACCAAACACATAAAGTTGACCCATAAATTGAAAACGTTCACTTCAAGAAGCAAGTCCCTAATCTGACCTGATTATTACTAGGACATGAGCGTTGGAAAAGAGCTCATGAGGCTGGAGAATCTTCAAGGCTCCATGTGGTTGGCCAGGAAGGGCAGTGAGGGTAGGAAAGAATACTGTTAGAGAACAGGGTCCCGTAAGATCAGCAGAGGCCAGGCCAGGAGGAAAGTGTGTACCCATGCCAACAACAGCAAATCTACAGACTGTCCAAATCTTTTCTCACCAATGTTCACAGACTTAAACAAACATCAGATAATTGCACAGAAGGACAGGAGAGAAAGACGGAGATTTCAAAAGTCACATAGAACCCTTCTTTTACAAAAAGCTCTTAATTCATTGTTCATCTCTCCCCATCAAACCATTGGTAGCTCCAAAGGCTACACTGTGTCTACTTACCACTCCTTTCCCAGCTTATGAAACATCATCATGCTCACTGATAAGACTTTGCAGTCTATTCCAGGCAGAGGTCACTTCAGCCCATACTAGCATCAGTAATCAAATTCAGCAGTGAACAGCAGCAACAAAAATAAACAAATGGGACCTGATCAAATTAAAAAGCTTCTGCACAGCATGGGCATGGGCATGGGCAATATACGTAACCTTAACATTTGTACCCCCATATGCTGAAATAAAAAAATAAAAAATTAAAATTTAAAAAAAAGTTTAGCAAGCACTTACTACCAGGCACAGAGAACCAGACTCTGTTAGGGATGATGACTGGGAGTACCTGTCTCAGTACTCTGCAAATTTGAGCATGCATCAAAATTACTTGGAGGGCTCATTTAAACAAAGATTGCTGGCCCTATCCACAGAGTCTCTGATTCATTAGGTCTAGAGAGAGACCTAAGAATATGCATTTCAAACAAATGCCCAGGAGATGCTGATGATCAGGGGACCAGAATTCTAAGACCATTGGCTGTTTATACAGGAGACAATAAGTAAATGCTTATAATGCAGAGTAATAAGTGGTAAGTGCCATGAGGGTGCTGTGGGAGCACAGGGAAGAGGCACTTCACCCAGCTTTGGGATTAGGGGACCAGGGGAAGAGGTCAGAAAAGGATTTCCAGAAGTGGTGACACTTAGACTGAGTCTTGGAGCCTATGTGGGCTTTTTTGTCAGGGGCAGGAGAATATAAAAAGTATTCTAAATGGAAGAAACAGCATGTATAAGAAGACTTAGGTGAGAAATGGCATGGTCATTTTAGAGAACTGCAAGTAATTTGTGGCAAGAGTTGGGGTGGATAACAAATCTCCACCTATAATATCTAGCACAGACTTGCTATAGAAAAGGTATTAAATTTATTTTATAAATAAAATAAATTGCACAGCACAATGCTGGGCACCATGGGAACTCTAGAAGGATATATATGGTCCTAGGCTCAGCCCTCACAGAGCTATCAAAATTGTTTGGGAGAGGAGACACGTTGCTTGCAAAGTGAAGCATCAATTCACCAGAGAGCACAGGTCAATGTGGTAGACAGCAACCAGGAAGGCTTACCTGGATCACAGTGACTTTCTCTTTCCTCTGGAAATGATACTCAGCCTAAGGTACCCAGTGTCAAGGTCTAGGTTAAGTGATTCTACCCCAGGCCATGCCAGATTTGTGTAGAAATTGATGTCTGAAGCAAACAGGCCAATCAGAGAGTACTTTTCTAGAATTGTCTGAAATGAAATGGTTACATTTCATAAATCCTCCTCTGGTGAAATGCCTGTGAGTATATATGCATCACAGGAATTGTTGGTCACCATGTTTCCCAGAAGAAGCTGAGAGAAAGAAGGTGCTGTGCCAAGGGAAGCAAATATGAGAAAGGGACAGAGCACTGGCAACATTCTGAGTCTCTGATTCCAAATGTCCCTAAGGCCCAGCTGCCCTTGATTTTCCCACCTTTTTCTTGATACATTAAATTCCTCAATAGCCTCCAAGTAAATTTCTCTTTTTGCCTCAGCCAGATCAAGTTGAATTTCTATCACTTACAATCATATCAGTTGTGACTGCTATGTTAGCAATCGCTTGGGACCTGATGCATGAAATAGACACTGAAAGGACCTATAATCCATGGGCTGAACCTGCAGTAGAAGCTGTATGTGGGTAGTGGGACTTGAGTCAATGTCAGCACACCTGGGGAGGATTTGGCCAAAGAGAAGGGAAAGGTGACCCTACCAAGTAGAGAAAACAGCCTAGAACAAAGTGTGGTCTTAATAATAAACATGGTTTCAAATGCTGGGAAAGAGGTCTGCCTGGCTGGGCAGAGGGTTCCTTCTGGGTTAAGTATGGGGACCATTAAATACGAAGGGTCAGACATTTGGACTTTGACCTGGAAGTCCTAGAGGACAACAGAAGGAAGTAGTGTTTTTTAAGGGCATGACTCTTGTGATAGGTTTTCTTTTTTCTTTTTTTCTGGTGACAGTTTCTCTCTTTCTTTCTTTCTTTCTTTCTTTCTTTCTTTCTTTCTTTCTTTCTTTCTTTCTTTCTTTCTCTCTCTCTCTCTCTCTCTCTCTCTCTCTCTCTTTCTTTCTCTCTCTCTCTCTCTCTATCTCTCTCTATCTCTCTATCTCTCTGTATCTGAGAACAGGTTTCCTTTCAGGGGATGCTCATGGCCAGCCTGCAGAGGGTATACACATTAGAGCCATATCAGAGAATTGCTGAGCACTGAGGCTGGGCAGCAAGGCTCACCCTGGGAAATAGCTTTCCCTGACCTGGAGATGCAGAGGATAGCAATGTGGGGCATGGCTACAAAGAACACAGAGGCCACCAAGCGCTGCAGTGGACAGAGCACTGGTCTGGGAGTCAGAAGGGAAGCCTGACTCGCCCTTAGATGAGTCATCTGCCTCATTGAACCCCACTTTCCTCACTCTGCCATCCTCACAGGGTGGCTATGCAGAAAACTGAGACCCTATGTATGAAAGAGCTTTCTGCACAACAAAAGATTGGGCCAGGGATTGTGAAGATTGCTGCATGACTCAACACTTAGTTCAGAAAATCGATGCTGGAGCTTTCCTGAGCCAAAAGTAGTAGTGCACTTTTATTGAATGTGTGCGGTATTTCCCAAGCAGCCATCTCGTTTTAAAGAGACTGCTTCCCACTACATATTCTGGGCAGACCCACCTTTGTAAGTCTTTTCTTTTATTCAGATCAGACAAGCTGCAATTACAAATTACTTTCAAGGCATTTTAAATTGAGTAGGAAAGTATGAACATGCCCTGATCCATGGAGACCATGTTTGCTTATCAGGTTGTCTCTTCTTTATTAATGCTATCCCAGGATCCCTTTCATTAAGCATCTCCTTCTCTTTTATGAGAGAGATCCCTGTATTGTGACTGACAATATGCTTCCAGAAACCATTCATCTTTTTTTTCACACATACCACATTTAGCATTCTCTCATGTTTCAGTCAAGAGAGTGAACCGATTACGAATCTACCAGGTCTAGGCCTAATGGTAAGAGCAGGGCCGACCTGCCTGGCATTGCCAGGTCTGCTCTGATTTATTCAGAGATGGAGCTGAATGCTTTCAATATCTTCAGTCCTGGGAAGTCCTTGTCAGTGCTGTGATCTGTATACATCTTCAGGGAAGCATCCAAGAGACCCATCCAAATCAGGTGTCTTCCGTTACATGGATGAGGTGAGAGCAGGGCTCAAGCTACAGAATGGCTACAGTGCCTTTGACTGTAATGGGATGTGCAGAATTCTCTTATAACCACACTTCTCTTCCTGCACTGTTCTCTATCTATACTGTGTCATTGGCAAGATTTCCTACTTCATTGTCCCTTGAAAGCTTTACAGCATGAGACAGAAGAGAGATTTCAATTGTAAAGTAAAAAGGCACTCTGTAACTTTTATATTCACTGATTCAAGTAAGCACATGTCCAGAAACTTTTCTATTACAGGGCCCACATTTTAATAGGATGATTCCGAAAAGTGCTCATTTTCCTAATTATTTCAGAACTATGTGGACAGTAATTACCATCTTCCATTAGCAGCACTAGTGGTGGTTAGGACAAATTTCAAATGCATCCAGCAAGTGCTTTACACTAATATGTCTGCTTGATTAACTTCAATCAAAAGACAGCAGTGAATCCTCATAGCAATAAGTTTGCTTTGATACATTCTCATCAAATATTGATCTGAATAGTCCATAGGCATGCTTTGTCATGCTGCGCAAAATTTATTTACTGAATACATTATTTCTATCCCCACACTGACAGTTGCTATCTCAGAAAATCTATTTTTTTCATGTTAAAACTTAATTAACATTTAGGGAACCACTAAATATTTTGACCATTAATACATGTCTATGAAAATGTTTTCAGTGTGAAATCCTCAACAGAAAAGGAGAGGATCCAAAATTATGGCAGATGGTAGGTTTTCTTTTCCATTTGGTCTGAAAAAATAATTTTTTTTCGGATATATCTATACAATAGTGACTGGCAATAGAGTGTTCCCTTCCCGAAGCAGATTTACCCAAGCAGATATTAAGACTTGTGTGGCTTAAAATTACATAGTTGTTTTGTTGAAATGAAGTCTATATTTTAATTTTTTGGAAACTCTTGAACAGAGAGACAGACCTCTGGTTTTTAAACTTCACAGATTCAAGAAAGAAAAGGTATTTCTCTTTTAAATGTATGCATCATGGATCTGAGTTCCCTATTTCACATGGATTCTTCAGTTGCAGCTGAGGCCTGTGAGGATGGTAAAGCAGTGAACAGAATACAGAGCAGGAAAGAGAGCCTGGCTGAAGAGTTCTGAAGGAGGAGACAGGCAAAGTTAGTAAATAGGTTCTGACAGTCCCCTAGAGCCAACAAGAGACAAAGCACCAGGCATGAAATGGGAATTAGAAGAGGCCATTTAGCAATCCAAAATGGCAACCCTATCAGCAACTGAAAGCTGGCAAGGAAAGAAAATTCTAGAAGATGCTTCCCACCTGATTTCACTGGAGATTTAACAGTGAAGTTGCAAGACAGTAAAAAGGAAGGCTGTCTCTTGGGGATGGGAGGAGAGGAAGACAAGTGAGACAAGTCATTTTCCCAGCAATGAGGCACAAAATCTCCATAAAATGCTGTGTGTAGTAATTGAATGAACAGTCAATTAACTCCAAAACATTTGATGCATTGTAGCCACACATCTTGAGATGACCTGGAATTCTCTGACAAATATTTACTTGTCACCTACTATGTGCTACGCTTTTGTTCTGGATGGTGATAAGCAAAATGTGATTTCAATATTGTGCCTGTTACCCCTGGTAATTGGTGTGTTCAGACAAGTTGCCTGTAAGAGTTACCAAGAAGTATGCATCACTAACTTATCATTTCCATATCCAGTGCCCAGATGGGTCCTTTCCATGACTCCAGGATGAGTTATGTCTGGACATTCTACAATTGTAGCAGTCATCCCTCAAGAAACAGAATGGAGAAGTTGAATGCTTACAGGGCCAGAGGCTGCTGTCAGATTCCAGGTCTAAGATTGGTCCACGTTCCAGATGCAACTCAAAAAATTTGTTAAAAGATATAAAATTATAGGTAGATAAGAGGAGTAAGTTCTAGTGTTTTATAGCACTGTGGGATGACTATAGTTAACAATAACATATTATATGGTTTCAAATAAGTAGAAAAAGGATATTGACTGTTCCCAACACAAAGAAATGATAAATGTTTGAGATGACAAATATACTAATTACCCAGATCTAATCATTATACATTATATATATCAAAACATCACTATGTACCCAATGAATATGTACAAATACTACTTGTCAATTATAAAATAAAATTAAAATATTTAAAAGGCCATTTGAGAGAAAAGAATCCTATGTGAATATTCTCAATCACACATACACAGGGTCTGCCTCAGGAACTGCTTCTCCAAATGTAAAGGATATGAATAGGATCTTGCACCTTTATGTTTTACACATTTGTAAAAAGCTTACACAAAACAACCTGTTTGCATGTGTTTTTACACTAATTGTTCAGGGTCAGTAATGTGACTCCTTTGTTGCAGACATGGAAACACCAGCTCCAAATATTAAGTGACTTTCTCCATGTCATACAGCTAGTAACTATCAGAATCACAACTCAAACACTGATTTCCTGATTACAAACCAGTCACTCTTTCAACTACCCCATATTTCACATCAGCCCAATATTTATGCTTTATAATTCATGTGTATAACATAGGTATAACATTGTATACTTACCTTTTTATGTATGTCAATATGCCTAATAAGTCTATGTAGTTATTTAGTAATTAATAGAGTGATCAGTATTATTTATTGAATGTTTACTGTGGCAGGCACTATATTAAATTTTTAGAGCTTTAAGTTATTTGATCCTCAACAACCCTATGAGATATGTATTCTTACAAATGAGGAAATTGAGGCTCAGAAGGTTAAATATTTGGTTCAAAATCACATAAAGTGCGTGAAAGTCCATGTCCTTTCTACTAGTTAATACTGCCTCATTTCTCTCTCCTGTATGAGGACTTGCTCTCACTCTTTCTCTCCCTCCCTCTTCATCTCTCTTTCTATCTCTGTCTCTGTTATTCTCTGTGCATGTGTGTGTGTCTCTCGATTTTGTCTTGTAGACTGTATGTGGTGTAACCTGTGTGTATGCTGTGCTCTATAATTCAATAAAACTGTCAAACATAGATGTTGTCCTATGTATTAGACAGGCAAACAGAACAAACAAGTGTAACAGTGGACTCTCTAGCTATTTTATTTATTGAGCTGAAGTTATCCCTTTTGTTTTTGCTTAGCAGTTCCAAAAAAGATCTTGTTGAAGAAAGAAATTTGGAAAGAAAAGAAAATGGATATATACATACATAATGAGTGCGATGCGCACCATCTGGGGGATGTATACACTTGAAGCTTTGACTAGGATGCGGCGGGGGGAATGCGAGCAAGGGCAACATATGTAACCTAAACATTTGTACCCCCATAATATGCAGAAAAAAAACAATAAAAATCATGTGTGGAAGAAAAAGAAAACTTTGAGAGGAGACAGGCATTTTGCCAGCCTGATAAGAGGTAGTTCGCTTCAGAACTGTGAAGAATAATGTATTCAAAGGTGAGAAGACAAGCTAAGATTGACAATGGAGGCTGTATATTCAGTAGAGAGGAGGGAATCTTTAAAAAGCATGACAAATGACTATAATAAAATAATACTAGTAATTCGATATAGAATCATTCTGTATATTGTGGAAAATGAAATGGGAAACATTACTTGTTACCTTGCTGTTTCTTTAGAATTACACTGAGACTCTCCTGGAGGTTTATAATTATAAATCCAAAGGATCATTATACTGCATTAGGGTGGATAATTACTGGCCTAATTTGGATCAAGGTAAATTTAGCTTCTTTTCATCAAAGTGTAATTATTCTTCATTCAAGCCCTTTCCAAATCTAGATTCCCTTTGATAGAAGGGAAAATAACACATTCTTTCTAATGTAGTATATGTATTTATTGAGTAGCATAGATCATTAATTGTAAACTGAATTTTTGCTTTCCTGGGGTCACTGGAGGATTGCACTCCATAATTGAACAATGCCTTAATGAATGTAATTTGGTGGCTCCACTTGCTAATGTGACTAGTTCCTACTGTTTATTTCATTTCAAAATTGGTCGTGATCAGATGTAGAAACATAATTACACTCTAGAAATAAGGCCCCAGATTTCCAGACCTGACAGAAGAAAGCTTGTGGGCATGTAATTAAGAGAGAGGGGAAAAGTTGACCTACTTTTTGAGTTTCAGGGATCAACCTGTACATCTGACTATGGATCAATTCATCTCCTTGTCTATTCTTCTCCTAATAATCCTGACCTCATTTCTTCTTGTTTGCACTAATGAATTAATTTGTAGTCTAATTCTGTTGATTTAGAAATCCAAATAAATGACATATTTGTAAGTGTCAATTAAGCAATCTGTGGAAGTCCTTTCACAAACATTGCTTTGTTAGCCTTATTTTGTATTCAGTATGTGAAATTAATTTGGGAGCAGGGGTAATGGGAGGGAATCCTGCCAGTCACAAGGTCATTGCAAGGGATGATTCAACTTAGAAACTGTCAAATTCAGCACATGATAACGGGAAGTCTTCTCTATTTTAAAGAAATACCAATATTGAAATAATCATCTGGGAGCCGTCAAAATTCTTGATGGCTGTCTCCTTTATAAAGAATAAAGATATGATTCCTTATCTCTACATTTAAGGCCTCAGTTTAACTTCCAGGAAAGGAAGAATTTGGTAGAAATAATTTGTCTGCAAGGCCTATGGAACATCCAAAATAAGACGTCCAGTAGGCTACTCTGGATCTGAGGCTACAGAGAGATGTCTGGACTAGAAACTTATCTGGAGGCATTAGTATAAAAAGCAGAATTTCCAATAGAACTCTATGATGATAAAAATGTTACAATTTGTACTGTCCAATAGTTTCTGGCCACATGTGGCTATCTAGCAGTTGAAATGTTGTTAGGGTAACTGAAGAACTACATTTTTTAAATTAAATTTTATTTTATTTATTTTTTTATTTCAGCACATTACGGGAGGTACAACTGTTTAGGTTATGTATATTGCCTTTGCCCCACCCAAGTCAGAGCTTCAAGCATGTCCATCCCCCAGACAGTGCGCACTGCAACCATTAGGTGTGTATATACCCATCCTCTCCTCCCCTCTCCCATCTGCCTGGCACCCAATGAATGTTATTACTATATGTGCACTTAAGTGTTGATCAGTTAAAACCAATTTGCTGATGAGTACATGTGGTGCTTGTTTTTCCATTCTCGGGATAGTTGACTTAGTAGAATAGTGGACAGCAGAAACATAGAAGAAAGTTGAAGACTGACTGATGGAGGATGAGATTGCACAAAGAGACTGCAGAGTGAGAAGGGAGTAAAGCCTAAAACAAAACTGAGGGGAATAAATAAGCATTTCAGGGATGGGCAGATGAATATGATTAGGAAGAGTAATAGAGCTAAGGTTGTCAATAGACAATGAAGAATAGAGTTGCAAAGTAGGGAGGTGAACCGTGTCAAATGCTGCTGAAAGGTCATGTAGAATGACGATTTTACAGGAACCATGATTTACTCTTGGCAATAGTTGCAAAATAGGTACTAAATGATTCCCAGAAGCATGCTGTCCTCAAAGGGATATAAAATGCTCTGGAAATTACTATTTGTTTTTAAAATATGACTAAGGTTTTGTCTCTGAAAATGAAAATTTTCTTCTATTTGAGTTAGTCTACATATGGTACATTTTCAAACAGGTGTTTGAAAACAAGCAACTTAATTCAGTCAATGCTCTGCTTGGTAACAAGATGCTAATGAGTAGTTTTCAAAGTAGCCACTTGTTTGATCAAATTTAACTATTTGGAGTCTTTTCAAAGCAACTGATGTGTTGTGTGGAGCTAGCTATAAACTTGTCTTGAGGATGGATGTGGAAACTGTATGGAGCAAAAAGCCCACAGTAATAACATGGATGTTTTCTTGACCATCTATTGAAGTCACCAAGGCCTAGACTATGCATCTCCAAAATGAAAGCCCTTTGAGATCAATGCCTATGTCTTTCAATATTGCCGGAACCCTCTTTGAGTTGTCCATCTGCCATTTCTTTCCTTGACTAGTTTGGACTCTTTACAATTTCACGTAAAATCCCCACGGTTCACTAACTTTTAAAGAGCAATATTTCTTCTCCACTTCATTTTGTGACAACTCACACAATTGAAGCCACACAACTGAAATATCTTGTCTTCAGCTTGAGAACTTTCAGCTGAGTAGAAAATAAGCCATAGAGAACTCCCCTCAAAAGCATTCAGATAAGCTCATTGTGCAGCAGTCATTCAGAGCAAAATACAAATGCAGACGTTTTAATTCACTATCCAGTCACTCCTAAGTGATATGTCCAGAGAGCTCTGTTTAGTAAGCATAGGTCAAAGATCTGTTTTCTTATTTCCCAAGACTATGCACCCTAATGGCTTTTCCTTGCCACTCATGGTCTTCCCCAGTGATTTACTCCACCTGCTGTCTGACCCTGACTAATTCAATCTAGTTTCTTACAAACACCAGATTCACAAAAGTGCTGGGGTTTGACAATTTGGAGCTACTCTTTTAGCAGAAGTTAGCATGCCCTCTGCAGTGTACAAACCAGAAAAAGATGTGTTATTCTTTCTGCAAAGCAGAATCTCATATTGACTTGTTCCCCTGGGGCCTTCAGAGAGAGGCTAGTGGATTTGGATATTTAAAGATAAAAAGATAGTCATTCTAAAGATGATGTAAGAATAGGACAATAGGTCAACAAGAAGCTACTACTGTTTGGAATATGCAGTTATTGAGCCATGCAAACAATGGTCTCTCAATAAAGGTGGCTAAATGTTTCTCTAATGAAAATATATCCAAAATAATATTATCAAGCTCAAGTGCAATTGTTATACATTTTCATCGGTGTATTTCAAGGTTAGCAACATTTAGTTTTCTCTCTTTTTTTTCAAATCAAATAAATCTAATTCAGTGCCCATCTGTTATGACTGATAGAAAATTCAATCTTAACAGTGTTTTGGGAACCCTACCCCATCTTGGAATTATACAGGGGTCAGAATAGCTACTCAGTACAAAAGATGTGATGACAGGCCTCTGATCTTCAGTCTATCATGGTTCTTGTTCATCCCTAGATTACTTCATTCAAACTCCAGCAGCTCTCTTCACTTCATTCCAAGCTTAAGTACAGAAACTTCACAGGAGTTCCAAATTGAAGCATCTAATATCCATCCATGCTGCATAGACATCACCCCTTGGACACTTGCAAAGGAACAGGGAACAAATTATCTTCTACTCAAGGAATTTGCTACCAAAATTAAAACCCAAATCCATTTGCAATCCCTAGGCGAATCCATTGAGTATCCCAGCTTAAGCCACTCCTCACTTTTGGTCCAGGCACCAGTTTCCCTCTCCTCAAATCCAGCATGATTTCTTGAGGGGTCTAACATTAAACCATACAAATTCTTAACTGGAAGAAAGGGAGCTGTAGGGGCAGCTCAGTCTTTGCACCTCAATCATATCCATCTCAATGTTCCATTTTCTAACAAATATTTTGTGATACTCATTTTACTATCATGAAAAGAAAGCCACATATAATGAAACCCATATATTAATACTTAAGGTAAACAATATAACATAATGCCAGAACTGTATCATGAAGGAGAAATTAAAGAAAATAAATTAATAATGAGTGAAAGCATGTTAGGATAAGTAATACATATCTATATGTGGAGATAAGAGAAAAAGGAGAAACATCCTTTTTGCAGTGGTGATAATATGGCCAAACAAATTACACACTCCAAGATGGGAAAAGAAACAAGGATGTTATTCTTGCAAATGAGCTTGACTTCATTTTTAAGGGCTATGAGATGGAATGGGGAGGTAAGAATTATCATGAAAAACACATCTTCCAATTTGAAATCCCATCGCATGTCAAGGTATACATTGTAGTCTCCAATACATAAAGAGATCTTGGAGATCATATCTTTCAATAGACAATGAGGTAATAAGAGATAGAAGATATATTAGAAATGAAAACTAATAAAAGAAGTTCTAGAGAGCTTATGATAGACCTCAGGTGTAGGATCAAAGTAAGATTGAAAAGCAACTGGCAATCAAATAAATTTACCAAAAATTTTAATATGAAATGTTTACAATTAAGATATCTAATTATTCTAATCAACTATTGAAATAATAGTAATAACATTCTTAAGACAATCTTTATTGATGAAATTCAATTAGATCACCGTAATTCATATATCTGCTAATTTAATAATATTTACTTTTGTGTCCATTGAAATATTTTAGAAGTAAAAAATTCCTTTTACTAATTTGTAGATACAATTGCCTCAAATAGGTTTAGCTAAATTCCTATTAGTGTTGAAATCTGTGGTATGGTGAATGACTCTTGACAAAGTTCCAAAAAAACTAAGGACAGGCATCCCCCATTTTACATGGAATTTTGCATCTCCTGGAAATCTTAATGGTTATTAAAATATTCAACAAATACTTTGGATTTCTATGTAAAATTGAGTTTGATTCCAAACTCAGGTAAGGCATAACAGGGTTTATACCTAAAATAATGTCTGGTGGGACACTGCAAAATAGTGCAGAAAATGGCATTAGTGTTCTTTTTGCAAATTCCGAGTAAAAAAAAAGATTAAAAAAAACATTACAACACACTTCCAAAGTGCTTCCTGGAGGCAGGGAGAGGAGTGGCCTACTCCAACTTAGAATCCATGGTCTGGGTATTAGAATGCAAGGCTTGAGTGTAGAGGACGATATTATCTTTCAGTTTTTCAAATTACCTACAAAAAAACAACACAAAAATTTGTATCTTGACAGACCATAGATTATCTCATTTCACAAGGCATATAAATAATGAAAGAAACAATGGAAAGCCCTAGACTTTATGTCAAGTTAAGCATATCCAGAAATAATGGAGCTTTCTTCTCCTAGTTTATTTACCCATACCTACATTCACACTATTGGACTCTGTCATTACCCAAAACTATGCTGCCACCGAAAGCATTGCTTCAAATAGATCATTCTTGAACACTATCTCTAACCCCTCCAGCTAGCTTTAAATTGTGAGTGTTAAAGTAACCCCACTTCGATGTTGAACATTTTTTAATATGTTTGCTGGCTATTATTCTGTCTTCTGTAGAAAAGTTTCTGTTCATTTCCATTGCCCATTTCTTGATGGGGTTGTTTGAATTTTTCTTATTTCTTTTGAGCTATAGATAGATTCTTGTTATCAGACTTTTATCAGAAGTATAGAGAGCAAATATTTTCCCCATTCTGTAGGTTGTCTATTTGCTCTAATGATAGTTTCCTTGGCTGTGCAGAAGGTTTTCAATTTGATCAGGTCCCATTTGTTTATTTTTGTTGCTGCAGTGATTGCTTTGGGGGTCTTCTTCAAGAATTCTTTGCCTAGGCCAATGTCTGAGAGGGTTTTCCCAACCTCTTCTTCTAGGATTCTTAAGGTTTCATGTCTTAGGTTTAAATCTGTTATCCATCTTGAGTGGATTTTTGTGAGAGGTGAGAGGTAGGGATCCCGATTCATTCTTCTGCATGTAACTATCCAGTTTTCCCAGCACAATTTATTGAAAGGAGATTCTTTTCCCCTTTGTGTATTTTTGTCTGGTTTATCAAAGATTTGTATACCGTATGCAGGTGGTTTCATCTCTGGAATCTCAGTCTTATTCCAAATATCGATGCTTCTGTTCTTGTGCCAGTCCCAGGATGATTTAACTATTATTGCTTTATAGTACAGTTTGAAGTCAGGAAGACTGATGCCTCCCAGTTTGTTCTTTTTACTTAAGGTTGCTTTGGTTATACGAGGTTTTTTCTGGTTCCATACAAAGTGCCGAATTATTTTTTCTATATCTGTAAAGAATGATGGTGGTACTTTGATGGGGATTGCATTAATTCTGTAGATGACTTTAGGTAATATTGACATTTTAATGATATTGATTCTACCAATCCATGAACAAGGTAGACTTTTCCATGAGTTCGCATCTTCTACAATTTCTTTTTTAGTGTTTCATAGTTCTCCTTGTATAAGTCTTTCGTATCTTTCGTTAAATATATTCCTAGATATTTAATTTTCTTTGGGGCTATAGTAAAAGGTATTGTGTTTTTTATTTCAGTTTCAGTTTGACGGTTCTTGGCATATATGAATACCTCTGATTTGTGTATATTGATTTTGTAACCTGAGAGTTTACCAAATTCATTTTTCAAGTCTAGGAGTCTCTTGGACGAATCCATGGGGTTTTCTAGGTATAATATCATATCACTGGTGAAGAACGAGCGTTTGATCTCTTCTACACCCACTTGGATGCCCTTAATACCCCTCTCTTTCCTGATTGCTATAGCTAGGGATTCGAGTACTATGTTGATTAGAAGAGGAGATAGTGGGCATACTTGTTTAGTTCCAGATCTAAGTGGAAATGGTTTCAGGTTTCCCCATTGAGTATGATATTGGCCATGGAGTTGTCATAAATGGATTTGATAATTTTAAGGTATGAGCTTATGTCTATTTTGTTAAGAGCTTTCATCATAAATGTGTGTTGGACTTTGTCAAATGTTTTTCTGCGTGTATTGAGAAAATCATATGGTCTTTGTTCTTGTTTTTATTTATGAGGCGGATTGCATTTATAGATTTGCATATGTTGAACCAGCCTTGCATCCCTGGAATAAAGCCCACCTGGTCATGATGAATTATTTTTTTTGATGTGCTGCTAAATTCTGTTTCCTAAAATTTTGTTGAGGATTTTTGCATCGATGTTCATGATGGATATTGGTCTGTAATTTTTTTTTTCTTGCATCCTTTCCTGGCTTTGGTATCAAGGTGATATTGGCTTCATAGAATGCGTTAGGAAGGATACCATCGTTCTCAATGTTGTGGAATAATTTGTGTAGTATAGGTATGAGTTCATTTTGTATGTTTGGTAAAACTCTGAAGTGTAGCCATCTGGTCCGGGACTTTTCCGTTTGGATGTCGCTAATCATTAGAGAAATGCAAATCAAAACCACAATGAGATATCATCTAACCCCAGTGAGAATGGCCTGTATCAAGAAATCCCAAAATAACAAATGCTGGCGAGGATGTGGAGAGACAGGAACACTCTTACACTGCTGGTAGGACTGCAAATTAGTGCAATCTTTGTGGAAAAGAATTTGGAGATATCTCAAAGAGCTAAAAAGAGAAATACCATTTGACCCAGCAATACCATTATTAGGCATCTACCAAAAAGGTCATAAGACATTCTATTGTAAAAACCTCTGCACCCGAACGTTTATGGCAGCACAATTCACTATTGCAAGGACGTGGAAACAACCCAAGTGTTCGTCAATTCATGAGTGATTTATTAAAATTTGGTATATGTTTACAATGGAATATTACTCAATTCTAAGAAACGACAGCGAGCTAGCACCACTTATATTATCCTGGATTGAGCTTAAGCCCATTATCTGAAGTGAGGTGACACAGGATCAGAATAGTGGGCTCCACATATACTCGCCATCAAATTGGTACTGACCGATTAACTCTATGTTGCTCAAAAGGTGGCAGTGTTCACCAGGGATTCGGGGGTCAGAGGGGTAGTCCCACATCTGAGAGATGTGGTGAGCATTGTGGAGGGGAAGGGCATACCTCTAACCCTTGCTAGGGAGAGGCAAAGATATAAAATGTAACCAAAATGTTAAGAAAAAAATAAAAACAAACATCTGTCGGGTGTGGGACAAGTGGGAGGGGGAGGAGGGGATGGGTATACACATACATAGTGCGTGTGATGCACACCGTCTGGGGGATGGACACGCTTGAAGCTCTGACTCGAGGGGGGAGGGGAGACAAGAGCAATGCATGTAACCTTATCGTTTGTACTCCCATAATATGGTGAAATTTAAAAAAAGAAGAGAAAACAAGAAGTAACTCCACTTCTTCTTACATTCAGTCCTTTGACTACTTTCTCTATATTGATAAGCCCTCAACTTTCTTCACTGCCCTCTTTATCCAGCTTAGATTCTACATTCTGTCACATCAGTAACATTATTGCCATTTTCCTAATCTCCTTTACCCATCTGTTTATCGGTTCACTTATCTGGCAAAACCGAACAAGAACTAAACTCAAATACCTACCTTTTCTCTCCCTGCATTGAAGAATCACAAGGCCATAGGAGAAAACCCTAAATTCATGCAAGTTTGCAGTACAATAAATTCATGATAATAGACCTTAAACAAATCAATACTCAATACTGTCAAGCATTCCTATTATGTTCCTCTTCTCAACTGACTCTTCCACTCTCTATGTCTATGTCAAGCATGATCATTCTCTTCCAAAGCTCTGACTCTACTTCCCCTTTTCTCTGTGTACGATGATCTTGTCTCTTCTTTCATAACGAAATAGATGCCATCAGATAAAAAATCCGTCAGTTACTGCCTATAACATGGTGCACACCAACCTATATCTGCACCAATCTTTTCCTTCTTCCTTTTCCTTACAGTAAAGGTTTCCTTCTTCTTTAATTAGAAACCTTCTGTACAAAAAATTATTACCAAATGTGTTTCCTCTGTTCCTTGTCTGTACTTTCTCATGTATATTCACTTCTTAACACGTTCCAATCTGTTTCATATTTTCACTACTCCATTCAAATCATTTTTGTCTGTGTCACCTATTCCTAACTGCTAAGTTCTGGCCATACCATTTATTTGGACGAGTTAGTTTACCTCCAAGCTTTAGCTTTTTCATTGATAAAAGTAAAATTGTAATATGTTTTATAGAGTCATTGTGAAGATTAAATGATATAATATAAATGGATTCTTTTTAGAAAAGTCCCTGAAATGAAGTATATACTCCATGTTATCTATTGCTAGTAGTAGTAGCAGCAGCAGCAGCAGCAGTGGTAATATTAGTAAATCCAATAAGCAATTCTTAGTCCTCATCTTATGTGACTTTTTGGCACCCTTGACTCAGTTAACCATGCAAAATACTGGCTTCCTGCTCTATCGATTTATGGGAATTACTTTATAATACTGCAATATTCTCTTTTTAGCCTAAATGACATGTGCTTGCTCTGCCAGATGAATTTTTTTTTCTGTTTTATCTATGTTCTCAGAGTACTATGGCAGCATACAGGGTGCCTTAAGTCCCTTTTGGAGAAATTTTCACTTCCTATTTGGGTCTTTCTGGAAACCAGATGCTGAGCAGTGCCATATTTTTTGTTGTTGTTGTTTAACTCCATTGTATTCTGCATTATCATCTCATCCTGAGAAACTCAGAAACTATAGCATTTAATCATTTGGTGCAAAAGATATATGAGTTGTACATAATATATTGCAAGCTCTTTAAGGGTAGGAACCATGACTCATTCATCTGTATACCTCATGACATGGAACCGGATGCTTAGCATATACCAGAACTCAATAAATGTGTTTTGAATAGAACTAAAATTGTAGAGAACAGACTGAACATTCAACTTGACATTCAGTAAAGTCAGTTTTCATGCTTAAGATTTAAACTGATCTTTAAAAGGCCTTCTCTTGCTGATTAAGCATCCTATTTGATAAAATGCTGTCTTTCCTTTCCTTGGTAACTAACATTGAAAGTGTTTCCCATCAGTCCTCTCCTTTATAGAGAATATATCCCTGGAAATAATTAGTATACACATAAGTCTTGTTTAGATGTTGCGATCCCTGGTTGGCAATTTTCATTTTAGGGCATCAGCAAATGTCTTTAGACGCCATGACAGATTAAATGGATGTGGAGTTAGGAATTCCAAGATATATCAAATCCATGGAGTGGAATAAAGGAACATATTTTTCATTTGAGTCAGAATGAGGCACCACCAAAACCTGCATAATGCATACTGTCTGAAATTTTCACATACAACTCTTAGTTTGTCTCTACAGATGATTCATGCACTGGGAGCAGACAGATATTTGAAACTTAAAATAAGTTTAAGGGACCTGAATTTCTATCAGCTCAGCCTTCTTCTTGTTCCACCACACAGTGATCACTGAAGCAGCTTCACACGAGTCCAGGATTCTGCAGAGATAGTTTAAAGGCCATTGACCTAGGGAACAGATCATGAGAAGTCTGAGGCAGAATTTTTTGTACTGGACTCTTACAATGAAAGCCTGAAGAAAATCAGGATACAATGGTGCAAGATGCTCCACCTATCATGGCATCCTCTCTTACCATATGCTGCCCTGGAGTTTGGGATGCAGGTAGAGGAAATGAGTGTACCTCCCAAGGAGGCAGTGAATGGGGGCTGTTGAAAAAGGGAAAGGAAAAGAAAAATATGTGTCGTGAAAGCTAAGGCAAGTTTTGCTTTTTTTTTCCCAAAGAAGAGAGAGTGACAAACAGGGTGAATGTTAAAAAAAATATAAAGTATTTGGTAAAAGCTGGTTTGTGGCACAAATGGATGGCACCTGGATTGTGTTGGGTTGAGGAGTGAATAGAAGGGAGGACCTGTAAGTAGTGAGTATAAGCAACCTGTCTATAAGTTTGGCCATACATGGGAAAATAGAGTGCAGTAAATGAGTGCTTATTTTTCTTTCAATTAAAAAGAACTAATCATGTATAAAGGCTGATGCAAATCACCTACTTGAGAGTTAAATGTTGAAAATAATAAAGAAAAGGGGTAAACAATAATTTAAGTTTCCTGAATATAAAGGTTCTGAAAAAGTGGGAGATTATGAGATCTGAAGCTCAAGTTGAATGCCTAGCATTAGATTGAAGGATGGACACAGGTCTTATATTATGAAAAAAAATGAAGGAAGATGAAATTAGTGCAGTTCAGGTATAAGCAGACTTGTCAGTTTGATAAGGAGCCTCATAAGTTCCCTTCTGTAGCTTCCTATTCCTTAATAAGACAGGAGGAACAAAGGATATGTACAAAAAATAACTTAGGGTAAGGTTCATATTTGAATACAAGTTTTGAAATACCTGTTGTGAAGAGAGGGAAATCAGATTGACTGTAGAAATATGATAGGTTTGTCTTGAAGAACTGAGGACCAACTAGAAGTTCACAAACATGAATTCATATTAAAAATCACCTGTTCTGTTGAATCACAGTTTTTGCAGAATTCAGCTGCCTATTGGCACAACTGGAGGAGGTAGACATTTGGATTGATGCAAGCTTGGTTTTTTTTCAAGTTGATGTAATGAAAAGACAAATAATGTAAGGTGTTTGGAGTATTGAAAAAGATGTTATTGAAATGATTAATTATGCAAGTCAGTTGGTTAAAAAGGGATGTAAAGGAAGGGCAGTATTGATTGATTGGAAGTAAATAGAGGGTAAGTAGTTTGGCTGTCCTAAAGAGAGAAAATAACAGTTGTGATAATAGTTGAACTATAAAGCTGAAAGAAATAGTGGTTGTAGTAATAGAATGAGGTACTGGAATTAGAGTTTTGGAGGTGGAGCAATTATGGATAATGACAAGGTCCAGAGTGTAGCTGCGGGGAGGGCTAACTGAGGTGTACTAGAGAAGAGGGTCATTGGAACTAAGAGGCTAGGATATGTAGATGGGTCATCCATGTAGGCACTGATGTCATCCTAGGATGATGGAGGGACTTAGAGTGGAGAGGAAAACTGGGAATGAGGTGCTCACATTCTAGAGATGAATAAGCAGGATAGTTGATAGCAATATGGAGAGGGAGATAATTTTAAAGCTGGATGATAGGACTTCTATGATAGCAAAGAGATTTAATCACAGAATAGAAGAGTGATATTCTAGGAAAGGCCATGGAGAGCAAAGGTAACATTGTCACTACTTCTAGGTCCACCACTTGATCAGTTATATAGCAAGAGTAATTTATTCTCAGGAGGCAATGTAATCTGTTTGTGCCTTCTCTCCCGATTCCAGGCTAAAATTTGCCTAGAAAATAATGAATTAATAGTGAAACTATGATATGTTTCTTTGTTCAATTTTTTAAAAAAATCAATGATTATTATTGAGTGCAAAATAGTAAGAAAAATTATTTGACCTGTGTCTTTTTGGTATTTCCATAAACTGTTACCTGGGAGCCTATGTTGTTCCCATTACTCTGCCTCTTTGCCTCTTCATTTAAGAAGGCCCCAAGGAAAGCAGGGTCCTTAGAAGAGCCAGATTTCAGTTAGACAAGGAGGTGGATAAGATTCTCAGAAAAAATTTGAAGCTAGCTCATTATGGAAAAGCAAAAATCTGGGCACCGTCTTTCACTGTCAGTAAAACCTCACATTCAATAAAGCACCAAGTCCTTTTGAGTTTACCTTCTAAATATCTCTTTAAAGAATACAGTTCTGATGATCCTTAATGCCAGCACCCTGTTTCAAGCCTCCATCCTTTTTCACCTGGTCTATTGCAATAACCTTCTCACTAAGTTTCCTGTTCCCATTCAAGTTCACCTCTAATTCACTTTCCCCTCTGCAGCCAGAGTGATCCTTTTGAAACAAAAGGCAGTTTAGGATGCTCCTCTTTCTCCAAAGGCTTGAAGACAAAAGGCTTCACCCCAATAACCCTTCCATGTACAAATAGATCTCATGACCCAATTGTAGTGAACTACTTGTCCAAACATGCAAAATTTTTCTCATTCTGGTGCTCATACTCCTCTCTATGCTTGGAATGTCTCTTTATAGTTCTCATCTTCTGTGCATAGGTACCTCCTGTTGTCCTTAAAGATTCAACCCTGTGCAGTCCCTCCTTCAGAAGTTCTCCCTGACAGGCTCACCCCAAAGGCCAAATTAGGAGTTCTCATCCATTGTGCATTGCTAGAACCATGGGACTCCCTCCACCACGGCACTAACAAACTATCTATAAATCATTTATTTACTTGTCTGTCTTTCCAACAAGAATGGAGCTTTCCAAATAGCAGAGACTCAACAGTTGATTATATAGGAATGGGCATGGAGAGAAGAGTCTACCAGTTTTTGACTCTAGTTGATATTAAATGCAATTTACCTCAGAAAATCTGGAGCACTGAGTTTTTCAGTAGAGGATTATCCAATTATTGCATTGCCTCCAATAGTACTCTTTGTTTTTCTCTCATAGCATATCTTTCCTTTACTTTGTGCAAATTGTAGTCACCAAGCACATAGTCTATCCTATAATTGTTACTGGTTGTTAACAAAATGTAATTTTTATAATTTGATAAGAGGGACTTAGCAAACTTACTATGGTACAGAAGTATAAGGTCAGTATTTATGTATAAAAATATATTCTAAGGGGTACACACATTTTTTCAGGAATAAGGTTAGGTACGAAAGCCATTGGTAAATTTCAAATTACCACTAATTAAATTTTTAAAAACTATTTAATTTGAACTAAATTTAGACATACAGAAAAGTTTCAAAAACAGTAAAGAGCTCTTTCATGTCTCTTACCCAGCTTCCCCTAATGTTGACCTGTTACATAGTCACAATATAATTATCAAAACTAAGAAATTTCCGTTGCTTAATTTTGAAATTGTGTTGCAAATTAGCTATCTAATCATCTGAAACTTTTATTTTATTGGTGGGAGGATAAGTTTTGTAGCTTTAGTTGAAATAAAATGGAACTGGAATTGGTGACTCTACAGGGAAGTGCTATCCCCTCTGCATTTAAAGTGATCAAATCTTGAACTACAGTATACTTGCTTGGAAGAGGAACAACAATATCACTTTCTGAAAAGAAACTGTCATCTAAAAATGAGAGAAATTTGACCAAAAGAATGCTAGATTAGGACACAGGAGGCCTGGGTTACAGATTTGATTCTACTATTAACATGTGCAAGTTTCAGCACGTCCAGAGACCTTACTGAGCTGAAGCTTACTGACTTCTAAGATCCCTCCCAACTCCAAAGTTTAATGACAGAGTATGATGTAATTGAAATAGTAATATTTAAAGCCAGTATCACATTGATATTTAATTTAAGAAGCCTTACACTTGACTACATTTTACAATAAAGTGAGGAGGTTACCTTTGTATCTAATTGGAACAGAATTGCCAAGGGGAATAATCATATTTATTTTATGCCACTAAAACACTCTATTTCATGGTTCTCTGTTATCTTTCCTCAATATTGACTTCTGCTTTAATCTTTGCCTGGTACAGCAAAAAGAGCCCAAATACCCAGTTAAGGTTCAAATGAAAGGAGATATGGGGCTAAATTTGGAAGAAAAAAACCAGTGAGGAAATAATCCTTAATGCCTGCAATAAAAGCAAACTGAGTCTTTTTAAACAAGGAAAATATAGGAGAGCTCATAAAAGTAATCGCTGTTTTACTCCATCTACTTTTATCCTCTAAAACAAACCTGACCTACAAATGCTACATGGCCCTCCACCTTTAAAGAGAAAAGAATAGGTAGAAAGGGAGTAGAAAGATCGAGAGTGGAGGAGGGCAGGAGGAGAATGATGTCAGTTAAAATCTATTCTGTACATCGTGCAGGTGAAAAAGTTGCACTATGCTGAAAGCAGTAGCATCCAGATGAAGGAAAATAAGTAAGGCAAATAAATAGTGCATACATTCCATCTGAACACCTGTCTCCCATAGACTTTTGGCAGCCCTCAACACCAACTGTTTGCAGAAGAGCAGTGTATTAGTTTGCAATGGCTGCTGTAACAAAGTACCTCAAACTGAATGGCTTAAAACAACAGAAATCCATTGTCTCATAGCTCTGAAGGCTGGAAATCTATAATCAAGGTGTCAGCAGGACCATATTCCCTCCAAAGTCTCTAGGGTAGAATCTGTTCCGTGTTTTTTTCTTAGATTCTGGTGCTTCCAGCAATCCTTGTTATTCTTTCATTTATAGATGCATGGCTCCAATCTCTGCCTCCATAATCACATGATTTTCTCCCTGTGTATCTCTTCTCCTCTTCTTATAACAGATGTCAGTTATACTGAATTAAGACCCACTCTAACTGAGTATAATCTCATCTCCAGTGTATCATAAAGACATTTATTTCCAAATAAGGTCACAGTCACAGGTGCTGGAGATCAGCAATTCAGTATATCTTCTGGGGAAGCACAATTCAATGCACAATAAGAGGTTCCCAATTTTTGAGTATGAGAACACTTTCTCAATGACCCCCCAAAATGATACTAACCTCTACATGAAGGGAGTTGAAATCTTAGTATTTAATGGAGAAAAAAATGCATCGATTTTTATAAAGTTCCTCTAAGTACAAGAATGTTTTCAAATACATTTGTATTTTATTACTTTTTTATTGATAACAGCATCCATTTGCATTTAGAGACCAGTCATGTATAGGGGTGCAAGACAGTCAATAGACAACAACCCGATGGTCTGAAAACTAATGACTTTTAGTCTTGACTCAGTTCCAAAGGTGACATGTGACCATGGGTAGATTCCTTAACTACTTCTCTATATGTCTTAGTTTCATCTATACCTAAAAAAGGAATATATTAATTGATCTTTAAATTTTCATCTATGACATTCTCATAAGTTTATATGAGAAAAAACATTTTAGGCAAGAACATTTCCCAACAACACTTGTACCCCCATAACAAGAGGAAATAAAAAATATAAAAAAAATAAAAATAAGAAAAGAACATTTCAGAAGTTATGTTCTTGCCAGATAAGTTCATGTCCAATTCCAAAATCAAACTTCACCCCTGCTAAGATGATGTGTCAGCTTTCAGTATTTGGCAATGTTCTTACAGGACAGTTTAAAAATAACTCAGTCAGGTAAATAGTTCAGGGCACTAAACGCTTCATATTTTTTTTAAAGTTGTACCACTGAAAAGTTACGAATTCAGTTTGTCTGTAATTGATTTATCAATAACAAGGACAGACATGGCAAGGGACAAACAATTAATGAATCCTCAGCTTGTCATTCTGTCTACACAGTCCTATTACTAGTTGCTACTTGAACTGAAAACTTCCTGCTTACACACTAGGTGGGAACATTATTAAAATAGGCTTTCTGGGGGAGGTCCCTATCTCAGCGGTGAAACCTTCAGTGCCGCCGCCGTGCCTTAAAGGGCCCTGGCCCTTTGGACTTCAGGACAAGGAAACTTTTTAACTGCCCAGTATCCGCTGAGGTGTGCGCAGTCGGGGGAGATTCTGAGCCCAGCAACCGCCTTTCAGCACCGCGGCTGCCGCCCGGTGGACTGCAAGGACTGTTGGGCACCGCGGGGAAACTGGTTGCAGGCTTCTCTTCGGACCTAAACTGGTCGGTCCACTTGGGCTTGCAGAGAGAGTTTCTTTCAGGCCTACCCACCCCCGCCTGAGCCTTGGTGAGTGGGGGAGG
>CAUYPO010036154.1:0-11998 GCA_963574435.1 Cheirogaleus major
AGCATCCTTCATTTACATAATTACACAACCGGCACTTCCCGTGACCTAACCAACACTGCGCATGCTCGAGAGTTGTTTATAGCAAAATGACCACCGGATACGGGCGCCATCTTAGAATGGCGTTGCCGCCGCGCCCCACAACACACAGTTTAATCGACTGTTCCATGACGATATAACATTCCACCTAGACTCAGCCTACTCCTCATTTTAAGGTCTATTGCCTGTCATATCCCATTCTCATGTGTGAGTTTATGTGTTAGCCATGGCTCTTCCAATTGAAAGCATAGAAATTCTACTCAAACTAGTTAAGGGAAAATATTCTTTCAACCTATTCAGGTAAAGGTCCAGGGAACAGAAGTGGTTTCAGGTGTAGATGTTTTGGAGTGGGAGGAGGTCCAATTTTTTTTTTTTTTGAGACAGGACCTCGCTCTGTTACCCAGGCTAGAGTGCAGTGGCATCATAATAGCTCACAGCAACCTCAAACTCCTGGGCTCACGTGATCCTTCTGCCTCAGCCTCCTGTGTAGCTAGGACTATAGGCATATACCATTGTACCTCGCTATGTTTTCTATTTTTAGTAGAGATAGGGGCTCACTCTTGCTCAGGCTTGCTCACTCTTGGCCTCAAGAGATCCTTCTGCCTCAGCCTCCCAAAGTGCTGGGATTACAGGTGCCAGCCACCACACCTGGCCCAATGATATTATGAAGTTTCTGTATTGCTATTTCTTGGACATGTTCTCTCAAATGGTAGGCAAGATTGCTGTTGATACTATAGGACTTACATCCATGCAGTTAACTACTTTAAGACATATATCTTATGAGTTTAGACATCCCAAAAGAAAGATTTCT
The DNA here is from genome assembly GCA_963574435.1 of Cheirogaleus major. NCBI lineage: Eukaryota > Metazoa > Chordata > Mammalia > Primates > Cheirogaleidae > Cheirogaleus > Cheirogaleus major. Next base: position 848 of record CAUYPO010036154.1, read on the forward strand.
TTTCTGATAGCACTTGTAGAAAGGTCCTTATGTTAGATAAGATCAGCCAGGCTTGGATCACATGGCCATTTTAGATCTAATCATTCTGGCCTGGGGCAAGAGTTTCTTTCATTGGTCAGGACTAGTCATGTGCTTTACCTGAGGCATATGGGTTATTTACAGGAAAGTGGGGTACTATTATCAGAAGAATTAGATGAGTCCCTGTGCAAGATAGGGCTGCACATATTATACTTGGGGTATAAAGTGGGAACTTAATTTCAGGACTAATGCATAAACTCAATACCATATTTGATAGACAAAATAGAGGACTTCAAGATGAATGTGTCAGCTGAGCTATTGCATGAAGTTCTAAATCTTTGACTAAGGTCAGCTTGGTCAAAAAATATTGGGTGTGGTGAAGATTTCTCTAACTGGACTACTAACTGGAGTCAGGTAACCACATCTATGAAAAGAAGATACTATGAGAGCAGAGATAATATATTTGCATCTTTAATACTGAAATTCTTTGACTCTGTTACTACGTAATATTAAAATAGTGCTTTCATTAACAAAAATGCTCCTGGTGCATAAATTCTTGGTACAAAACCATAGGTGACATGTTGCTATTGATTTTCAAATTGAAGAAATAAATCACTCCTGGGTGTCTCTCAATATAAGTTTGCCAACATCAAGTTGTGTGGATTACTAAAAAGCATTTTCAACATTAAAATGAGAAGGAAGTCTTTTCATTCTTGGGAAAAAGCACTGGGATTAACAATTGTATTCCATGTTATTCAATCAGCAGGGTTTTCTGATCAAATCCAGTTTGCATCTTTAAAAGTTCTAAGCAGTTGGTAGTAAGTGTGTAAAGTGTTGTTATTATAAAGGCTTTTGAGATTATATTTGGACTAAGCTGGAAGGAGTACCTTTTCCACACTGACTTTATGTTTCAGTATTAGCTCTTGTGAATATTAGCATGACTTAGGAACTGAACCAAGAAGGGGTAACTGCATCTGGCTCTGGTTTCCATTGGTTTCTTGGCTTTGGGTAAATCATATAGAGTCACCTAAATTTCTATTTCTATGCAGAAAAAAGGCTTGTAACACTCACATATGCCACAAAGATTGACTAAAAGTGAAACAATATAGTGTTTAGGGATATATGCATACATTATAAAACGTTTTTTTTAATCAAGAGGAAAATAAAATTTAGGATAGTGGTTACCTTTGGGAAGAGGTTGAGTTAGGGGGATGACAGAGGGAAAGATCCCACAGTTAGATCCAATAATATTAATAATTATATACTTCTTAGGTTAGGTAGAGTGTTCATAAATGCTTATTTCCTTCATAACTTATTATTTTTTATACCATATAAATATGTATACTTTTTGAATGTATTTAATGTTATATAATAAAATATAAAATAACAAAATAAATTCCTTTGGAAAAAATACTCTAGCATCTTGAATAAAGAACATTCAGCAGTACAGAATGATTCAACTCAATTCCTCAACCCTGCATATCTATATTCTAAATGAGACTCTTCTCTAGTTTAATACATATTGAAGAAGTTGCACAGAGTATCATGAGAGAGACCTGATTGACAGAAGCCCACCGGACTTTCTTGAGGACATTTAATCTGTTGACAACACAAAATGTATCTATGCTTGCTTCCTCATGTGTAGGAAGATAGAAACTATAAGCATAGGATTCCTGAACTTACTGCTTCTGCTTTCTTACCATTCCATTCTATCTCCTTGGATTGATTCTCCACCACTCCAATGAGTAGCTCATATCAAGATCGCAAATGACTTCCATCTTGCCAAGGCCAGTGGTTCTTTAAAAGCTCCAAGCAATCAGTAGTAACTGCCTGATGTGTTGTTGTTATAAAGGCTTTTTAAGTTGTATTTGGACTAAGCTGGAAAGAATGCCTTTTCCACAGTGACTTTATGTCTACCAATGGTTAGTTCTCTGATCTTATTGTATTTGACCTCTCAGCAGCTTTTATCATAGATCAAACACTCCTTCTTCCTGGAAACACTTTGTTCTCATGTTTTTTTTCTATTCAACTGCTGCTATTTCTGAGTATCCTTTGCTAGCCTGGCCTCTTCTCTACTTGATTTCTAAAGTTGAATGACTTAGGTCTTGTCCTAAGTTCTCTTCACTTTCTTTAGTCTCCCACTAGGTGAGATCATACTGTGCTAATTAATCCCAAAACTCTTATCTCCAGCCCAGGCCTCTCTCCGTAGCTCCAGATTTGTGTATCTGACTGCCAGACTGACATATGCACTCAGGCATCAGACAAATTCAAAAGTCTGCTCATTCTCTAAATTTCCCCCTTTCAGAAAATGCTACATCCACCATGCCGGTATCTCAGGCTACAGACATTTTTCATTCGTTGCTTTCTCTCATATCCCCCAACCCATCCTTTATCAAACACTGCCAGCTCTATCTACAAAATATATTCCAGCTCAATCATTTCCTATCAATTCCACTGCTAAAATACTGCCTAAACTTCCATCATATCTCATTTAGACTCCACCCACTTCACACAGCAGCCAGAGTTATCTTTTTAAAGCGTAAGTCTGATCGTGCCATTTATTGTACAAAATTCTGCTGGCTTCTCATTGAAATTCCTGCTGAAATTCTAAGTGCCTTGCCATGGCCAACAAGGCCTATAGGATCAAGTCCCTGCTGGGGGACTCATCTCATACCACTCTTCCTCTCTCTCTAGTCTCCGACCACACTGACATTTTCTATATCTCACAATTACACAAAGCTCTATCCCTTTTTGAGGCTTTTGTATTTGCTATTTCTTTTGCTTGGAATGTCTCCCCCATCTCCTGGTGCCATCCCATACTGTCACACCATTTCTTCTTTGTTTTATTCAATTCCGAACTCAAGTGTCAGCTCTTAGAGAGAACTTCCTTCAGGAACCAGGGAAAGTAGAACATCCTCTCTTCTCTACCACTAGTTACTTTCCATGTCATTATACTGTTTTGTTTTCTCCCAGATACTTAAAGCTATTTGAAGTGATCTTATTTATTTGTTTCTTAATTTGCTTATTTTATGTGTGTCTCCTTTTTAAATATTGACTAACATGAGGACAAAGACTCTATCTTAATTTTTGCCTTATCCCCAGTACCTTGAGTAGTGCCTACCTTATAACTGGTGATCAATGAATATTTATAGAATGAATTTTCATGGTTGCACGAATAAATGAGTAAATAGTTTAAAATCATGTGAGTCTTGTCTGTAACTCAGACCCAGATTATATTACCCATTATCCTAATGTAACTTGATAAAATAATCCCAGAGGGTGATGATTTAATAAACACAAGGATGCACATATCATTTTATTTTATGTAGAACAGGTAGATTGCCTCAGAATTCTCCCAGTCTTAGTCCTTTGTTCTTGCATGCTCCTTACCTCACTCTGATGAGAACTCCTAAAGACATTTAAGCCACAGAAAGATAAGAAAGAATTGCCAGATTTCTCTGCCTGTAATAAATAAAAAGAGAGGGCAAAAGAAAGAAAACCAGACAGAATATATATATGTGTGTATATATATATATATATATACAAATTTTATATATATATAAAAAACAATGTTTAGTTTTCAAGATGCAGGACATCAGGCATTGAAAGCCAGTAATTGCTGAGACAGGAAACAAAAGAGGTCAGCTCTATGCACCAGTTTTACTACCCAGAGAGTTTCTAGGCTGTGGCACAGGGAGAGGGAAACTAGGCAAAAACTGGCAAACTCCCTGGGTTGATAAAATGGATCTGAGAGTCTGGGAAGTCCAAGGCATCGAGAGTTCCTAAGTTGGAGTACTGGAGAGGAGAGTGCTGCACGGAAAGGAAATCCCAGAGACCTAATACTCCCCTTCGGTATTTGGCAGAGTACTGATTGGTACACGCACCTAACAATGAAGCTTCAATGCATATGAAGTGAAAAGTGAGAGAACTACAAGAAGAAATAGACAAATATACAATTTCACTAAGAGATTTGAATATGTTTCTCTCAATAATTATCTCAATAACATATAGACATAAAAATCAATAAGGATGTAGAATATTTGAACAACACTACCAATTATTGAATACTTTACCCAACAGCAGCAGAATGCACATTCTTTTCAAATTCACATGTACATTTACCAAGATAGACCATATTTGGGCCAAAACCCAAGTCTCTATAAATTTAAAATTATTAAAATCATGTTATTATTAAAATATGTTCTCTGGCAGCAAGTGAATTAAATTAGAAACCAATAACAGAAAGAGATATGGAAATCCTCAAACATTTGGATATGAACACGCTTTTAAATAACACATGAAAAATGAAAAAAACAAAAGGGAAAATAGAAGTTATATGAACTGAATAAAAATGTAAATGTAACATCAGAATTTGCTAAAGTAGTACTTTAAATACTGCTACTTTAAAAACTATGCTTAAATGCTTATTTTACAAAAGAAGAGAAAGGTCTCAAATCAACCTCTGCTTCTATCTTAAGAAACTAGAAAAAGAAGAGTGAATGAAACTTACAGTAAAAGAAGGAAGGAAATCAGTGGTATTGAAAGATCAAAGTGGAAATAATGAAACAGGAAACAGAAAAACAATAGAGAGAATCAATGAAACCAATGCTGGTTCTTCAATAAGATCAATAAAGTTGACAAAACTCCTGCCACACTGATTAGGAAACAAAAACAGAGAAGGTATGAATTGCCAATATTCAGAAATGAGAAAGGTGGCATCACTACAGATTTTACAGATAGCAAAATTGACAGAATGTTATGAACAACATAATACCTATAAATTTTACAACTTAGATGAAATAGACAAATTTCTCAAAAGTTACAAACTACCAAAGCTCACTCAAGAAAAAATAGATAACCTGAATAGCCCTATGCCTATTAAAGAAATAGAATGTTTTGTTAAAAACATATTTAAAAAGAAAAACTCCAAGCCAAAATAGCTTTGTTGGTAAATTCTTCAAAATATTTATGGAAAATAACACCAATTTTACCTGCACTCTTCCAGAAAACTGAAGATGATGGAATACTTTCCAACTCATTCTGTGAGGACAATGTTACCCTGAGAACAAAAGTAGACAAAGCCATTACCAAAAAAAAGAAAAAAATAAATTACAGATCAATACCCCTCATGAACATAGAGGCAAAAATTCTAAAGAAAATTTAAGAAATGTAGTGTACCAATATACAAAAAAGGATAATACATCAGGACCAAGTAAGGTTTATTCCAGGAATACGAAGTTGGTATAACATTTAAAAATTAATCAATATAAGCTACCATATTAATAAATTAAAAAGAAAACTCATGAGGTCATGTGAATGGATGTAGAGGTAGAAAAAAATTGACACATTAGTTACAGCTATTATGCAGTAAAAATGATATAAATGTGAGATGCTGTCAATGTAATGTACTCTTGGCAGAACTCTGTGTGTGCGTGTCTTTGTGTGTACTTACTTTTTTTTCTGGAACCATTTGTAAAATGTTTACATCATAGTCCTTTGCCTTCAAACACTTCAGAATGTATTTCCTGAGAATAAAAGTATTCCCTTATATAGCCACAGTATTATTATCAACATCAGTAAATTTAACATTGATACGATACTTTTACCTAATATACTATCCACATTCCAATTTTGTCAATTGACTCAACAATGTCCTTTATAGCATTTTTCCCTCTCCAGAACAGGATTCCCTATATAGTCTAGAACTACATTTAGTTATTTAACTTCCTTTAATCTGGAATGTTTCCATACTCTTTCTTTGTCTTTCATCACACTGATGTTAAAAAATAAATATAGTTATTTCCCTCCCTTCTCTAAATGAAATATCTTCCTTTGGCGTTGGCTGATATTTCCATATGATTTACTCCTCTGATGTTTCCTGATGATTGCATTCAGGTGATTTTTTCTCCTTATATGATGTTGTGTCCTTCTCTGTGTATCACAAATGCAGGTGCATGATGTCTATCTGTCCCTAATAGCTGAGGTTAATTTTTATCACTCTCTCAAGGTGTTGTCCTATTTCTTTCTCCAATATATAATTATAAATTTTTACTCTCTACAACCAATAAACAGTCTGTGTGGACACACTTTTAGACCAACCATATAAATATCCTACTCCTTATCAAGATTCCCTTTTCTAGTTTAGTATCTTAATGATGATTCTTGTCTAATGCAATCTTTATTATAAAGTCACAAAGATGATGATTTTCTAATCCCTGGACTCTCGCATTTTCCACTTGGCATTCTGCTTTTTACTATAAGCAAGAGCTTCTCTTTTCCCTGTTTATTTATATCAGTAAGAACAAATAAATTACTATTTTTTTCAATGGTTTATAATTCATTACTTAATTATTTTGATGGTCAATTTTCCCTCTGTGAGACCAAACGATGTGGGTCACACTTGTAATCCCAGCACTTTGGGAGGCCAAGGTGGAGTTTGAGACCAACCTGAGCAGCAAAGTAAGACCAAGTCTCTACAAAAAATAAAAATAAAATATCAGCCAGATGTGGTGGTACACACCTGTATTCCCAGCTACTTGGGAAGCTGAGGGAGGAGAATAGCTTGAGACCAGAAGTTCGAGGCTGCAGTGAGCTGTGATCATGCCACTGCACTCTAGCCTGGGTGACAGAGCAAGATCCTGTCTCTTAAAAAAAAATAAATTCACCTAAAATTGGCTTTTCAATTTGACACCTATTTCCTTGTGATGTGCCTCATCATTTTTTACTTTCTGACATAACAGTAAGTCCCAGGTTGATCTTTAACCTCCCTGTTCCAGTCCTGGAATCAGCCATTTCTCCAAGGAGTCCTGTTCCTTTTAGTGGAACCAAATGGAATCAAATTCTAGGATAGTGATGATAGTATATTTTAATACCATTCCTACTAATTAAAAACATCATATTAACACTTAGGGAGCTAGATTACCTGAGTCTAAGTTTACCATTTTCTACCTCCCCTTTATTCTTTGCTTCATTAAAAAGCTTTAATTTCTGTTTATAAAATATGTGTCCATTGCAAAAAACATTTAAAACAATGAGACAGTTATGAATAAGCAAAACAACCAAGCCAAAAACCAAAAAACACCTGAATTTTCACCAGCCAGCCATTACCTTCTGTAAACATTATTGCTTATCAATTTCATCAGTTTCATAACTGGATATTATGTTGAAGACTTAGTGGGAGTAATCTACTGACTAGATAAAGTATGTATCCTCTACTTTAACAACAAGATCCCTTTCTCTAATCTTGGGGCAGAGGGGATGGGTGTGGGAGTGGGGTGGGAATGACTTATCAATGGGGAATGTAAGGTATATTTCCTCCCCTAACCCTGGTTAAGTAAGGGTTTATACTTCTAAGCTATGGACCCCTCCTATACAAAATTGTTGGGGAAAGCGTGTTCCAAGTTCTAAAAAAGTAGGTGACAGAACTTCAGGAAACATGAGGGGTGAGAAAAAGCTGGCATGCTTTAAGTCTATGAGACAAGTGGTTAATAGATTGCCAACTTCCCCCAGAGACTGGCAGTCTTGGTCTGATGTTGAAGAGCCATAGATGATCAAAGAATATACTGTGGCACAACATGGTAGAGCCTGGGAGATAGCAGAGGCCACTGTGCTGTACTGACCATTGTTCTCAATGTACTGGTTTACTGGTCACTGTTTGCTAAGGACTCTTCTTGTTTCTGAGCTTCTAAGACATCACCAGCAAGTCCTCTGGGCACTCTCGTGAGGAGGCCTCTAGTCATTTTTACACAACTTATACAAGTCTGTTTCCATGGTATTTGATAATTTCTTTCATTAAAAGAGACTAAAACAAAATTTAATTCATATAACCACAATTTTTCAGTGTTGATGACACATCATTGTGCACTATAATAAGGATTCAAACATGGAAAAAGTCTCTCTACTTTATGCTGTTTTATTAGTATCATTAGCCTCACATTGATACAAAGTGAAAAGGTGCATCCAAGTCAGGGGTGACAGGGGACACAAATTGGGATGACTTCACAGCTCCTGGTTCTCATAGTGGCTGAGCTTGAGCTATCTGCCGTCTTATTGAGCCATGCTATCTCTGCCTGGAATTTGAAATGTGAGCATGGGTGGGAAGCTACTGGTCACAAGTCATCTTGGGGTGAGACTCTGTACAGAAGGTCAATAAGCTATTGCTGCAGAGGTCCCTGGAGTTGTCCTGGTTTTACCTTCCTTAACACTGAGTCGTTCAGCTTTTCCTGAGATTTTGGGGAGGCGTCTTTTGTTTCCATTGCTTAATCAGAGTCCATTTATGTCCCTTCCCTTCCATGAAATTTACCAGATACTGAAGGTTTCAGAATAGAGGCAGCCTTTGAGCTGAGACTGGAAGGGTAAACATGGATTTTCAAGACAGACATCTAGGTAGAGAATGTAGCATGCAGATTTTCAATCTGCATGTTGATTATTTGCCCTAACCTGGATCAGTTTCCTCCAGAATAGTCATTTGGAATCTGACTGGTCAGGGTGAACAACAGGGACAAACATTTCAGGGATCTGAGAGAGATTGTGTTAAAAACATGTCTCTTTCCTTCTGCAATCCACATAGTTCAAGTTTTTGAGCAGATGCAAAGTAGAGATGTGTGTTCCCGGTGTTGTTAGTTTAATAGTAGCTATTTCATGCTAAGAGAAGTTCATATACAGAAATTATATAATTTTAAAAAACCATATTCTACATCTCTAAAAATGGGGGAAATTTAAATTCTTTAGCTGGAACACTTCAAACTGATCATTTATTTGCAAACATGACCTGAAAACTCAGTAGAATCCAGTGGTTTATTAAATGTATTATAGAAAGCTTAGGCAAAAATTTAGGCTCTGGGAAAGCTTATAAAATAGACGACTAAATTAAGGTTCCATGTGTTTGTTTATCACAGAGATCAGGTAAGCAGGCAACCAAATCAATTAGCTAATTTACTTGCCTTAATCAAATAAGGAGTCAATGAAGTTGAATGGAAAAACTCAGTCAATCATATAGATTTTAAAAAATCAAATAAAATCAGTGTTGGATTAAAGAAAAGTTCCTTTTTGAGAGCAATTGGGTTAGCATAGCTAGATAAAGCTAAAGAGTTGGAGATAAAAAGATGAAAAGTTTTGATTTTAAAACTTGTAGGTCAAATCCTTTTGGTCTGGCCATTCCATCCAGAGAACAACTGTGTATTTTGACAGAGGCTTCTGGAGCTTGGGAGCCAAGGGGGCCAGGGTAATGGAATCATTAATTTTTGTGTTTTTCCAGGGACATAATGTAGCATGTGTGGACTTGCTCCCCTAGGCGGGTAGCATCATGGCAAAATTTGCCAAGCTAATCTACTTTTGCCATGTAATTCATAGACTTAAACACATCATCTCTCTTCGGACCCTCCAAAGAAACCTAAAAGATTTACAGCTTTTTCTGTCTGAGGGATTTATAGCTTTTCTGGCCTGAATTCCTGGTCTATTGGGGATTACTTTGACAATTTCTTGAACTTAGGATTTATGTGTCTGAAAATCCATGAAACTTCAAGAGAGCTAACAAATTTTCAGAACTCTCTTAACTATGAGGCGGGGAGGGGCTCAAGTGCTTAAGAGATCCGGCAGTCGTACAAATCTTAAATTAGAATCCTCTCAGAGAAGCACAGTAAAGGACCTGGTGAAATTAAGTGAGACTTTAGCTATATACTCAATCAAATTACACTGCTGGCATCCACAAGGGCACTTTGTTCTTAAATATTTAGAATGTTGTCTGTATAGACATAAACTAAAGGAGTCTGGCAACGTGGCTTGTCTTCGGAGCTCTAACATAAAGCCTCAGTTACTGAAATAGGTATCAAAAGATTTGTATATGAACTTTGTTTTTCAATTTTGTTGTTTCTGAAATTTTTACTTGTGAAATAAAAAGTCAATAATATATGCATATGGTTGAAAAATCAAAAAGTACCAGTAAACTTAAAATGAAAAATAAGTCCCTGACCTTCATGTCTTTCTACCCAATCTTTTGACTTTTTTAGTGGTTTCTTCTATTCTCAAGTCTATATTTCTAAGGGGTAAATCCATATTCCTATTTTCTCAAGTTACTAATTTTAGACATCCAGTTCTCTTGTACCACGTACCCCTCCTCCTACCCATGTCCTATTATATGTCACTATATTTAATCAAATCAATGCTTAGTGTAAAATCATTATAACTGTGTAAATACTATTTACTCTAGAGGCGATGCATATATTTCTGTAATGCATTTCCCTCCTTTTATAAGCAGTTTTTTACATTCTCAAAATTTTTTACATGAAGCGCTTGCTATCTGTGTATTCTCCCCACACTGCCCCCAACCAAAATGCTCCGTAAGATTCATTGTTCTACTGAACAGCTTTTCCCTCAAGGCATCCGGGTGAGGTATCTCTGTCCTCTCACTCCAATATGGGCTGCCCAGCTGTCTGGAGGTGAGGAACCTGCAGCCTTCTGATTTCAAGATTGTTCTGTTTTTAAGCTCCAAAGGAGGCAAGAAAAGCTTTATTCTTCTCTGCTGCATTCCTTTCAATTAAAGTATTTGTCCTGTAAAATTTGGATTCAGTCAAAAGGCCACACTTAAGGACCTAGAAGGCCATAAGTGGCCTTAAGGCCGCAGGTTCCCCACCCCAAGTGCCTTTCACTGTTTGCCAAGTTACACAGCTATCTCTTGATGAGTCAATGCCATTTTCAGTCTGCTATCTTTGTTATGTGACCTAATGTTTTCATCTAGAAACTTTAGTACCTTCTCTATTCCTGCTGATGTGCATGGATGTGAGTCTTTTTCTAGTCAATGTGCTCGGCACTTGGTGCCCCCCACTGTTTTTTTAAAACAGTTTAAACAGCTTTATTGAGATATAATTAAGATAGCCTACAATTTGCTCTTTTTGTTTTTTTTTTTTTTTTTTTGAGACAGAGTCTTACTCTGCTCCCCTGACTAGAGTGCCATGGCGTCAGCCTAGCTCACAGCAACCTCAAACTCCTGGGCTCAAGCGATCCTCCTGCCTCAGCCTCCCGAGTAGCTGGGACTACAGGCATGTGCCACCATGCCCGGCTAATTTTTTCTATCTATTTTTAGTTGGCCAATTACTTTCTTTCTATTTTTTTCAGTAGAGACGGGGTCTCGTTCTT
>CAUYPO010036157.1:0-15966 GCA_963574435.1 Cheirogaleus major
AATTAATTGGCCAACTAAAAATATATAGAAAAAATTAGCCAGGCATGGTGGCACATGCCTGTAGTCCCAGCTACTCGGGAGGCTGAGGCAGGAGGATCGCTTGAGCCCAGGAGTTTGAGGTTGCACTCTAGTCCGGGCAACAGAGTGAGACTCTGTCTCAAAAAAAAAAAAAGTTAAGTATGACAAAAAAATGAGAAAGGATTAAAGATGATACAGGAGCAAAGAATAACAAGTATGGATCTCTAAATGCTGCACACTTTGGAAACCAAGGCCTCAGTCATTCTGGCGAACCTGGGACACTGATCTTCTGTACCAACGACACTAGTGAGAAGTGTGTGGTCAGTCCCCAACCTTTCCCTTCATAGGAACCACCTTGTTACCTGCAGGTCATCACAGAGGCTGCCACTCAAGTACATGTCCCGAAGTGGCATGTCAGGCAACTTGGCCCGCAGGAAGCTCCGCAGCTCGGCACATATGTCCACAGCAGCTTGCTTGGCCCGAGCCTGCTCTCCAGCAGGGATGGCTGCCCGGTTCCGGTAGTAAGTAAGAAGTTTCTCCTGCAGGGACATGCGGAGTCGTGACTTCTTCAAGTCTACCTGGCCCTTCCTGGCCAATGGCTTGGGCCGGGGAGGGCAGAATGTATCTGCCAAGGCAAGAGAGAGAGGCATGTGAGCTCTTCCCATGCTTGCTCAGTCCACAGCTGCCTCAGCCCCCAAAGGAGAAGGGCTTGGCACAAAGGGCAAGTGCTGGCGCAGTGCTGGCATGTACATGCTCAAGAAATGTTTGCTGAATGCCGGAGTAGTGCCGGAAGTCCAGAGGAAGTCCCAGGAGGGTAAACAACAGCCTTTCTTACCTGTGTCAAAGGCCGAGGAGTCTGTGGGAAGGGTCTGAAGAGACCGGCTTAGGCCTGTTTTCATGTCCTTGTTCAGCAGTCGTGGGGAGCCCATCCAGGTTGGTTCTTCCCAGCTCCTCTTCCCTGAATGGCTCAGGCGGGTGGGGCTGGTCGGGGCACTGATTGCCCGGTCGTACATCTGGAATAGCAGAGAGGACGCAGGACATATACCTGCCTGCCTTCCTCTATTTCCTTCCAATTTCCCTCCCCCCACCCCAAAGCTTTGCCCTGGTAAGTTCAACTACTATTTTGTAATAATTTTGTTTTTATTCTAGCTTATTGAATTCTTTGTTCCATGCAGAAAATCTCAGGAAATATAAGAAATAGATTAATCCATGATGTCACAACCCAGAGAAAACTATTACTATTTGGTATATTTCTAAAAATATATATTTATGTAATTTAGATCACATTCTACACATACTTCTAAAACCTGATTTTTTCACCTATCATCATTCTGATCATTCCCTCTCATCCCTAGGAATACATCAACATTTTCTAACTATACTATATTGTACCTATGAATATACCACAATATTGAACATGGATTCGTTTATTGAACAAATAATTACTGAGTGGCTACTATGTGCCAGGCATTGGTCTAGGTTCAAACCAAAGAGACCCAAATCCCTGCCCTCGTGGCGTTTTCAGTCTACTGGGGCTGAGGTCCCCAACCCCCCAGCTGCAGCCCAGTACTGGTCTGTGGCCTGTTAGGAAACGCCATACATTACGGCCTGAGCTCTGCACCGCCACCCCCTGCCACAACACCCTAACCCCCAACCCCAGTTGGTGGGAAAATTGTCTTCCATGAAAATGGTCCCAAAAAGGTTGGAGACTGCTATACTAGGGAGATACAGACATGATTAACAGGATAAATCTAAAGTATGCAGATAGAGATAAATGTGAAGAAAAAGTAAGAAAGTGAAATAGGAAATATATGTGTGGTTGGGGGTTGCCATTTTAAATAAGGTAGTCAAGAAAGGATATTTTGGTTATTTGCAACTTTTTACTTGATGGGATGAATTTATTTGTATCTCCAATGATTTCTTTAGGGCAGAGTCCTAGAAACAGACTTACTAAATCAACTTAAGGTCTCACCTAATAATGCCAAATTGCAGAGTTACACTTCCATTAGCACTATCAACCTTGTTCCAGGTGAGCTCCACTTCATAGAGACTGCCTGACCACATCCCATCCCTGGCCCTGGCTGCATCCACTTACCCGCTTAACCGCCAGCGTGGCGATGCCCAGCATGGCCGCTCCACCCACCCCCAGCACCAGCCGGGCATTGGAAAGCACAAAGTCAATGGCTGTGCCAATGCCATTGTCATCCTTCTTGCCTTTGCGCTCACCAGCGCCTGCCATTGCTCACCTGAGAATGAAGACAGAACATAGCCATTACTACTGTGGGACCTCAAGAACTATCCCTCCCCCTTGCTCCCCTATCGGTCCAATCTCCAACAAGTACAGGGCACTCTGTGAGTTCCAGCAACCCCAATCCTCTTGCAGTGTGGTTTAGATCTGAATACTGCTCTAAACACTGCTGGTGTTGTCTACATCTGGTGTCCTCTACACCAGGATCACATAAGGGAAAACAAAGTGTCCCAGAATGGGAGGCTATCGAGACAGCTCACTGAGAATATGTTCTAGTATAAAATAACATTCCTTCTAATACCATATCACAACTGGGTATTGTAGTTTCACATCTCATGCCCCTGCCTCTCTCTCCCTACCTCTACCTCCCTACCTATCTCCCTACCTCCCCAAAAAAGAAACAAAGTATTCCTGACTGCACTTATTCCAGCAATTAAGTTAACTAAGAGTTACTGCCAAGGCCAAAAATATTTTTTCCCCAATTAGAGTTCACACCTGGGGGACATTTTCCCTTTCTCCACCATTTACAGTCAATAGAAGCTTCAGGTTTAGGGACATGAGAGACTATTTGGCCACATGAAGTATGTTCCTACTTGAAATGCACAGAGCACGTAAGGCCAAGAAGAGTTAAACTTGGTATGTACAGGCAGGGTCAGACAAGAACGCTAGCCATCCTCCCTCCAGGGGCCACTGAGACAGAGATGGGACATATCAAACTCAGCTGAGGTAGAGAACTCAATCAGGAAAAAGGCAGAACACTACACATTTCTCCACACATAACAATGTCTCCTGTTTTATCTTTTAAAAAGTAAAGAACCTTACTGATGTATTTACAATAGGGATGCAAGCACCCTCTAAATGACCCATCACTGTTGCAGCAGGACTGGAACGGCACCTCCTCCCTCCGAGCAGAAGCCAGATGGGGCCTCCATGGGCCATTTAGTCCTTGCCCCTTCTGATGACTGGTAAGAACAAGGTGGTGGTGCAGCATAAAAGAGAGCATGGGTTTGAGTTGGAATTCCTGAGATTAGGTACTTGCCTTATACCCTGACTTATCAGCTGGGTAACATCAAATGAGTTACTTAACACCTCAGCTATAAAAAGAGGATAATGATCCGTGCATGGTCCAAATCATAGCGTTGTAGTGATGAAAAAATGTCTGCTAAAATACTGTGTATAAACACTTTATAAACTGTAAATGTGCTGCACAAACAGGGGCTATTACTAAGTCTTTTAAGATTTCCATCCACAGGACAAAAGGTCAGCTTCCAGAAGGCAGTCAGCAATCTGGAATGTCCTCTGAGTTACATTCCACCTTCTGATTTCTCACCCTGTTGTCCAGACTACAGTGCAGTGGCATCATCATAGATCACTACAATCTCAAAGTCCTGGGCTCAAGTGATCCTCCTACCTCAGTCTCCTGAGTAGCTGGGACTACAGGCACATGTCACCACGCCTGGCTAATTTATTTATTTTTTGTAGAGACAAGGTCTTGCTCTGTTGACCAAGGTGGGTCTCACAACTCCTGACCTCAAGCGATCCTCTTGCCTTGGCTTCCCAAAGTTCTAGGATTACAGGCGTGAGCCGCTGCACCCAGCCACATTCCACCTTTTGAGACTAAGCTAAAATGGTCTCATACATACCAGGATGCTATCCTGGGCTTGAGATCAAAACTGTTAAGCTGAGCAGGCTTGTTAAGGGCTTTTCCTATGCTGGTACAATATGCAACCATGCCACCCACCCCAGTGCAAGGACCAGGTGATATTATAGACCTGATGACCTGGAAGAGGAGAGATTATCCATAAGCTCAACAAGACACATAGTCCTTATTCTAAAAGTTAATTCAACTCATTCCAGTTGAAACTGCTTTTCCATGGTACGTCCTCCACTCATGGTCTGCTGCGTTATTAGCTTGCAGTCTACTAGGAGGCAAGAACTGCACTTGGCAAGAGGGAGGGACCTGGCTCCTCAGGAAAATTGAGGGAGAACACTGTTTTTTGATGGGCATAGAATTTCAGATCTGCAAGATGACAAAACTTCTGGGATCTGTTACACAACAATGTGGATGTACTTAATACTACTGAACTGTATACTTAACACATTGACTGCCACGCTAGAAAAAAAATGTTTTCCTTGGGGCCAGTGTTTTATTATGAAAATAGAACAAAAACTTCGAAAGCAAAACAATCCTTTCTCATTTAGTGAAAAATCTGTTATTTTTTATTGTTTTCTGTGAATTTAATGCAACTTGAAAAATAGTTCACACAACTCTCAAGGTGAAGAGATGTGTCAGTTACATATGTTTCACGAGGCCCCGGACACAAAACTAGCGTGAGTTAAATACAACTCGAGTGGCAGTTAATGTGTTAAAAATGCTTAAGATGGGCCGGGTGCAGTGGTGCACGCCTGTAATCCTAGCACTCTGGGAGGCAGAGGCGGGAGGATTGCTTGAGGTCAAAATTTCAAGACCAGCCTGAGCAATGAAAGAGTGAGACCCCATCTCTACTAAAAATAGAAAAAATTGGCTGGGCGTCGTGGCAAGCACCTATAGTCCAAGCTACTCCAGAGGCTGAGACAGGAGGATCACTTAAGCTCAAGAGTTTGAGGTTGCTGTGAGCTAGGCTGACACCATGTCACCATCTACCCTGGGCAACAAAGCAAGACTCTGTCTCAAAAAAAAAGGTTAAGATGGCTAAAATAATAACAGGCTGGGTGCAGTACCTCATGCCCATAATCCTAGCACTGTGGAAGGCCGAGGCAGGACTCCTTGAGTTCAAGACCACCCTGAGCAACATAGGGAGAGACCTTTTCTACAAAAAATACAAACATCAGCCAGGCGTGGTGGTACACACCTATAGTCCCAGCTACCCAGGAGGCTGAGCCCAGAAATTTGAGGCTGCAGTGAGCTATGATGACGCCACTACACTCCAGCCAGGACAACAGAGCAAGACCCTGTCTCATAACTAGCTAGCTAACTAAATAAATAAGATTTTAAAAAAGTAAAAAAAATTAGCCAGGCATAGTGGCACACACCTGTAGGCCTAGCTACTTGAGAGGCTGAGGTAGGAGGATCCTTTGAGCCCAGAAGTTCGAGGCTACAGTGAGCTATGATTTTGCTACTGTACTCTAACCTGGGAGACAGGGTAAGATCCTGTCTCTAAAATAAATAAATAAAACAAAGAAGGAACTACAGACCTGGAGGCAGGACTGAGAATGTAGAATTTGAGCTCTGCCAACATTTCAGGGAAGTTATTTAACCTGTCTCCTGAGATACAAAAATGGGAATAGAAATACCCATTACCTCAATATGGTAAGTATGATGAATAATGCAGGCCTTCTAGCTTCTTGGGATGACAGCACAAAACTATGAAAACTCCAACTTATCTTACTTGAAAAAGTCACAGGCTTTTTCATAAATATGTCTTGCTTAAGAACATATGAGAATAATTAACATATATGAGTTTGTACTATGTGCTCAGCATTTTACACATATTAATTCCCTTAATCCTCACAACAATCCCATGAGGTCAGTAATACTATTATCTTCAATTTACAAATGAAGAAACCAAAGCAGACATTAAGTAACTGGGTCCAAGGTCACCATGCCATAAGTTGTGTGGCCAGGATTTGAACCTGTAACTCATGCTGCTGGGGAGAACTAATCTATCAGGGTCCCAAGTAGCCTGCAACCCCACTTTGTTCACATCTCCTCCCCATTAACCACTAGACCATAAACTTCTTGGGGACATTTTGGCTCATTCATTCCTGTATCCCCAGGGTGTGCAGTGTTTTATGCATAGTAAATATCTGTTGCATGAATGATATTTACTATTAACCCTACAGCATTTTGTTGGTTTGTTTTTTAGGGGTGGTAATGGCAACATGTAGCCCAACTCACAGTCATACAAAGATTAGGAATACAAAGAGGCTGGGCGCGGTGGCTCACGCCTGTAATCCTAGCACTCTGGGAGGCCGAGGCGGGTGGATCGCTGAAGGTCAGGAGTTCGAAACCAGCCTGAGCAAGAGCGAGACCTGGTCTCTACTAAAATAGAAAGAAATTAATTGGCCAACTAAAAGTATATAGAAAAAATTAGCCGGGCATGGTGGTGCATGCCTATAGTCCCAGCTACTCGGGAGGCTGAGGCAGAAGGATCACATGAGCCCAGGAGTTTGAGGTTGCTGTGAGCTAGGTACTCACTCTAGCCTGGGCAACACAGTAAGACTCTGTCTCAAAAAAAAAAAAAGGAATACAAAGATTCCAAGTAGCTCACTAACTCCCTTCTGGATCCACCACCCCCCCTTGCAGGCTCCATGGGCATCACCCTACCTCTGGCCCTTTACTGCCAAAGGCAGGTCTGCCAACCATAAGTGGCTGAGAAGAACCAAAAGCCATTACACAAGGCTCCTCCTTCTGCTTTCCCTGTCCAAGTTCAAAACAGCACCCTCTACCCAGCTGGCAGGCCTTACACTGTGGTGGTGGCCTTTCTCCTCCTGCCTCAGCTGACTGGTTACCAAGTCCCACTGTTGTACACATTTTATTTGTGTGCGGCCACCCCGACACCTCAGTCCCTCAATCTCACCTGGCCAGATCTGCTGCCTCTGGCATCTCTCACCAGTATATTCTCCACAGTGCCACCGGCATGCTCATCCAAGGCACAAAAGTAGTTATGTCCTTCCCTGTTTACAAAGCTGTGATGGTCTGCCCACAGTCAGATACTACAATCTCCTTAAGTGGGATTCAGTGTCCTTCCAGACCTGGCCCAGCCTCAACTCCAGCCACTTGCCCTACAGGGGTGCCATTCTAGCCACACCAGACTCAAGTTCCCAGACTATAAAATGGAGTTTCTGCTTCCAGGCATTCGCTTATTCTTGTCCCCACTTGCCTGGCAAGCTTCTATTTCTCAGTTGAGGCAGACCTCAAATGTCTTCTTTTCTATAACCACCTGTGATCCCCTCCCATGACCCTACCCAAGGCAGAGTTACATCGTCACTGTCTCCACAGCTATTTATACAATCCCCTAATATAGAGCTGCTCGTGCTGAAATTAATTCCTGTTGATTTCCTCATTAGACTGAGTTCTTTTTTTTTTTTTTTTTTTTTTTGGTTGAGACAGAGTCTCACTCTGTTGCCCGGACTAGAGTGCCGTGGAGTCAGCCTAGCTCACAGCAACCTCAAACTCCTGGGCTCAAGCGATCCTTCTGCCTCAGCCTCCCACATAGCTGGGACTACAGGCATGCACCACCATGCCTGGCTAATTTTTTCTATATATTTTAGTTGGCCAATTAATTTCTTTCTATTTTTAGTAGAGATAGGGTCTCGCTCTTGCTCAGGCTGGTTTCGAACTCCTGAGCTCAAACAATCCGCCCACCTCAGCCTCCCAGAATGCTAGGATTACAGGCGTGAGCCACCGCGCCCGGCCTAGACTGAATTCTTTGATGAACCACAACATTCATCTAACCCAGAGCTGACCAGAATGTCAGGGCCATACAAGGTCCTCTGGGAAGGTTGCTGAATTAAATAATCATCATGTTACAGTGGGACTTTCTAATGACACTGGCATTGAGAGTAAACAGAGCTAACATACCACTCACCAAGTACCATTCCAAGTGCTGGGTGTGTACTGTCTTATTTAATTCTCATAATAACCTAAAGAGGTATTTTCCTCTTACAGATGAGGAAATAGAAGCCTGGAAGGTTCAGTGACTTGCCTCAAATCCCACAGCTATTATTAGCAGTGCCAGGATTTGAACCCAAGCACTTTAACTCTGAAGTCTGTATACTAGGCTTGCTTTACAGACTGTTGTAAGAAAATATAGCTATGTTTTGAGGAATCTGACCCACAGTATAACCGAATCCACTGAAGAATAAGTTGGCTTGGAACTGAACACTAATGGTTTTAATCAATGTCTTCTCTAACATTTTCACATGTAAAGTGTCCTTTAATATAAAATGGTGATAGCAATTCTGTTCTGGTGGAGCTTGAAACCCAGGGCCTATTTTATCTCAGTAAGAGAACTCACTTCTGTTAATGTATCTGTATTTCCTCCATTTATTTATTTTTTTAGAGAGAAACCTCTCAAGTAGCTGAGACTACAGTTGCTGCCACCATGCCAGCTCTCCATCAAGTTCTAATGACTAAAGGAAGGACTTTGATTACCAAAAGGAAATGTTCTCCCTTTCCTGGTCCCCTGCATCAGAAAAAATGAAATCTACAGGAACAAGGGTCTATGTACCTGAGGCTTCTTAATGCATCTGTAAGGTGGGGATGGAAGAGAGGAGTGTCGACAGAAGGCACCTTCGTCCTCCTTCCCTTGGAATTAAGGTAGGAGGGGAAATGAGAAGATCCTAAATAATGCCCCCGAGTTTGCTGTGCAGGAAGACCAGGCCCTTCTCCAGCTGCCTCTCCCGGGCCTCAGGATCCTCTAGCTTCTGATTTTTCCGGAACTCACGGCGGATGGAGGAAAGGTAGAAGTCTCGATCAGTGTAGCGAAGCTCTCGGCCCTGGCGCAACAGAGCCCGGTAGAGACTCAGCACCGCCTGTCGGCTCCACGGGGCCATGGGGGACTTGCAGGGGCTGGGCGTCACGCTATAAACAGATGGGAAGACACAGAAACCTACTATCAGAATTAGTGACAGAAGGGCCTGTAGACTATGTAGGTCAGGGGTTCTTAATCCAAGTTTCAGAGACCCCCCTCAAAGTCACACTATGACTTAGTGGCAGGGCTAGAACTAGACCCCAGCCTTCGAACACCCCCTGCTGGGAAAGTACAGGTTATGATTCACCAGGGCTCATAAGATCATCAAAGCATCAGCTTGCTCATTTATAAAATGGAGATAATGATGACATTATGATAACAGTACCTACCACATAGGGTGATTTTGAGAATTGTGTGTGTGTAAAGCATCTATAATAGAACTCTACCACAAGGGGTGGTCTAGAGTGGTTGAAGAGAAGGACTCAGCTATACTTGAATCCTGGCACCACCATTTAGGAGCTGCATTACCTTGGGTAAGTTTCCTAACCTCTCTGTGCTTGTCTCAGTTCCTTTTCTGTAAAGTGAGAATAATATCTTACTGCCACTGCCTTCCTTCAGTAACAATAAACGCTTACACAAGCACAGTGTATTATCATTTATAAAACGCTTTGTTATCCATTATCACATTTGAACTAAGAACCTATGAAGTGGCCAGGGTTCATAATAACAGTGAACATTTATTGAGGGTTTACTATATACCATACATGTTCTAAGCATGTCCCACATAACAACTCATCTCATTCTATCAAAACCCCAGTGTCATTATTCCCACTTTAAGTGGAGAAAAATGGAATATCCCAGAGAGAAGTAACTTGTCCACAAGTGAACAACTGTAAAGAGGCAGGCTAGACTTCTGACCCCAACTCCACCTGTCTCTATAATGCCCGTTGCCATTTGCTGGGGCCTTACCATGTGTACAGCACTCTGGGTGCTCCATGAACTTTCCCAGCATAGTGTCTGGCACATAGCAGGGGCTCAAAAATATGTCGAATGACAGAATTTTCACAACGTCCCTATGTCGCAGAAAAGATCACCCTTATTTCAGAAATAAAGAAATGATACCAAATGGGGGAGGTATTTGACTAGAATAAAAGATCTGGACTTTGGGCCCAAAGTCAGCTAGCCATGAACCTCTGGCCTTACTAACTTCCAGCGAGAGCTTGAGCAAGGTCCCGTCCCTGTCCCTTTTTCCTCAACTGTTGAAGCGATCCCCTCGACCCTAAGTGCCTCCCATAGTGGGAGAGATACAGAAAATTCACGAGAGAGTTGCTTGATAAGATAGAAGACAGCTGTCACAGTGAGGGCTGTTACTACAAGCTCTCTTGGCGAGTGGGCGGCTGAGCCCTCACCAGTCCATACTTTCTGCCCCGACCCTAGGGGGCCGGGCCGAGCCGGGGTGCTGAGACCCCAAGGCTAGAGTAGGCCGGCTCGGGGACCTGAGAGGGCTCCAGAGGCTGGGACGGGGCGAAAACACCGAGGGGCCACCCAGGGGAAAGCCCAGACCGACAGGGGCGAGACCCTGGGCAGCAGGCCGGTAGTCTGGGCCACAGCCGGATGAGGGGCGCCGGCAGCAGCCCTGACGGGAAGCGCAGCAAGGCTTCGACCGCCTGGCTGCCGCCGGTCACACTCCTTCCCTCACTCACCCGCGGGCGCGCGCGCTATCACTCCTCTGGATTCGCTTTTCGCCCGGCACCTCTCTCGGGGTCACCCATCAACATGGCCCCTTCACTTCCGGGACACGACCTTGCGCACAGAGCGGCGGAGGGGCTGAAGGGAGCTCGGGGGCGGGCGGAGGTGGAACGACTTCCGGTCTTCTCCTCGCTCTCTCGGGCCCCGCCCCCTCGCGCAGGGCTCCGCCCCACAGCCTCGAGCCCCGCCTCCGTGTGTGACGTCAGCCAGGGCCGGGCCTGCCCCCGAAGACCCGCGGCGCTGTGGTCACGCTGTCTGCACCGCTGTGGTCCGAGCGGGCAGAGGATGAGAAAGCAGGAGGTGGCCTCGCCCTCCGACGAGGCTGCGCCGCCGGGCAGGCCCCCCACCTGCTGCCAGTCTCGTGGCCGGTTAGGGGTCTGGCCAGGCCCTTGCACCGTGTGCTGATCTCGGGCTGATCGGGGGTCCCGGGGTACCCGAGGGAATTCTGACACCACTGTTTGGAGCTCTTCCAAATCCAGTTTCTCAGATCGCCTTCTTCTTTTCATCCCTCCCTGCTGTTCCCGCTCTCCAGGCCCCTTGGCTCCTGGCAAACTCCTACCCTTCCTTCAAGGTCTTCCTCAAATGTCCCCCACCCCCAGCCCCAGTCTTTCCAGCCCCTCCTCGCCCCTCCTCTGACACACTTAGGCGCCGGCTTTGGGCCCCACAGAAATGTCTGCTCGCCATTAACCCGTTCAACAACAAAACGTATTTCTTGGCGCCTGTTATTTGCCAGGCGCTGTCCTTAGATTTATCTATGTGCTTCTCAGTCTCTCACTAGATTTGAGGACAGAGACCATGTTTCTGTGGAATCCGTAAGCCCCTCCCCCAAGTGCCTCCCAGAGCCTGGCTCAGACCAGCCTAGGGTTGGGGCTTTGCGATCATGCCACCAGTTCCCAGTTCCAGCCCTACCATTTGGGAGCAGCTGCCCTCTGGCAGTTTTGTAACCTCTCCCAGCCTCTGGCCTGTAGTGAGGATGAAAGGTGGTATCTAGGCTGGCCTGGTGGTGGCTCAAGCCTGTAATCCTAGCACTCTGGGAGGGTTACTTGAGGTCAGGAGTTGGAGACCAGCCTGAGCAAGAGCTAGACCCCATCTCTACCAAAAATAGAAAAGTTAGCCTAAGCAAGAGAGAGACCCCATCTCTACTAAAAAATAGAAAAAAAAAAAAATTAGTGGAGCTAGTCCCAGCTACTCCGAAGGCTGAAGCAGGAGGATTGTTTGAGCCCAGGAGTTTGAGGTGGCAGTGAGCCGTGATGATTCCACTGCACTCTAACCAGGGTGACAGAGTGAGATCCTGTCTCAAAAAAAAAAAAACAACAAAGTGGCCTATCCATTATTTCATTAATGCAACAGCTCCTGGTCGGGGCCTCTAATGTACAAGGCACAGTGCTGCAGGGAACACAATGTTTGTCTTCTGGGGACTGGTAAGAGGGGCTAGGGGCCAGGAGAACTAATACCCTCCCAAGAGGATGGCAATGTGGCAGGAGGGAGGGGTTACATTCTTTACTTGGATTGTTGCAGGAAGGCCTGTCTGATAAGGGGACAAGTATAGGGCAAGAACATTCCAGGGAAGCGTCCCAGGTCCACCCTCAGGTGGGCCTTTAAACCTGGCATGTTCCAGGAGCAGCAGGGAAGAGGCCAGTGCTTCTGGAGGTGAGGCCCTATCAGGGCCAGGGGAGGAGAGGGGAGCCGGTGTATGCAAGGGAGCATGGCAGGTTTGGAGCAGAGGAGCAGTGGGACCTGACTCCGTTTTAGCAGGATCAGTCTGGCTTGAGAATCACTGAAGGGAGCAAGGCTGAAGCAGGGAGAGCAGTCAAGAGCTGTCACAAAACCCCTGGGGAGAAAAGAGAGGGGCTCAGATCTGGGAGGTGACAGTGGAGGGGGAAACGTAGCCAGATCTGGGGTGCAGTTGGAGGTAGAGCAGCTGGATTTGCAGATTGGGGTTTGAGAAAGAAGGGTCAACGATGGCTGCTGGTTTCTGTCTCTGGCTCCCACCTGTTTAGGAGCATGTTCCGGGTTTCCCAGATCACTAGACAAAGGCTGCTTTCCAGGACGTGGGGAGTCCCAGCAGCACTAGGGAGACCGAACTGCTGGGACCTCTGGGGAAGGCTTAGGACTTAGGGGTAGTAGTGGCTGTGGACTCTGGGGCCGTGGGAGTCATCCCCCAGGGCTGGCTTGGGACAAGGATGAAATTCAGCCATTATCTCCCTGCCACCACTCACACTGAGGCAGCACCAACACCTGGAGTCACCTTCATTAAGCACCTACTGCCAGACATTGGACTTGGTACTTTACAAATGTATTCTGTCTAATCCCAGCATCCCTGTTTGGTGGGCATCATTATCCCTATTGTATAGATGGGAAAACCAAGACAGATTTCGTAATCTCTCTAAGACACTGAGCGAGGCAGCGGAGGAGTTCACAGTGGAACCCAAGTCCGCCTTACTCTGAAACGTGTGTTCTTGCCACTCTTTCAGACTGCCCTACTTTGCTTTTTAAAGAAACAATTTTGTGACCCAAATAAATCTAATTGGTAACATATCTAGCTGGCAGACGAGGTGACCTTTTCATATCTCTCCTGACCTTCCTATTCTATAGAATATTATTTTTAGGAGATAGGAACAGAGGGAGATCCTTTGGAGGGACCTGCCCTTCAGATCAGTACCCCCAGAACACCTTTCGCTCTTGGGGGTCTTCTCTCTACTTCCAGTCTGACAAGGCCCCTCCTTGACCCCAGTGCTCCCTGGCAATGGAGGGTGGATAGTGAGATGTCATCTGGCAAAGGTATCCATGGGGACTTTGCAGACCAGAGACCCATAGCAGGGGGCACTCGCCCAAATCTCAGGGCTCCACCAGGTTTCGCAGGACAAGATGCATTCTGGGCTGTCTTGGATTAATGCTGCAGGGTTGCCATAGCCCCCTGCTCTCACATCTGGGCGATGGCAACAGCCTCTTGTGAGGCTGGAGGGCGAGAGGGAAGCACGTGTTCACCCAGAACCGCGCCCACACATAGTGGGCATTTAACTGTTGAAGGGATGAATGAACATTTTCCAGAAGGATGGAGGTATGGTTTCACCTGTGTCAGGGCGGCCAAGTCTGACTAATTTGGGACTAATTTGGGCCTACGGGTTGGTGGTAAGTGTGGGGCGAGGGAATTAAGCTGTGGTTTCCTCATCTGTGAGTTGGAGACGATGACAACAGGACTACCCCGGAAGGCTGCCGGAGATTAGACAAGAGGGGGCACGCAGGCGTGACAGCGGCAGTGAGGGGTGCCTGGCTTTATTATCACTTGTTGCCGATCTTGCTTATGCAGGGCAGGCACGTGGGAATCTAGGCCCACGTGCAGACTGTAGAAGCCCAGGACACCAGACCCAGGGCAAGACCTTGGGGGAGTCTTAGGCTGTCAAGGATCTGGGCCCCAGGGGGCTGAGGCAGGATGCTGGGACAAAAACCAACAAAACGTTTTTGCCGACTGACCCATGGACTGACCCACGGGCACCAACACTGTTGTTGCCGATGTGTTAACCAAATAACTACTCACTCAGCGGTTACTGAGCACCTAGTAGGAACTGGACTGGAGGCAGGAATGTAGACATAAGGCGTGCGGTTCCTGTCCCCATACACACGCAGAAGAGCCTGTCAGCGCAGAAGCTGGTGGCGGGCGCCGACTGAGCATGGCACAGGGTGGGCAGATGGGGTGAGACAGCAGGTGGGACAGGGAGCAGCCTGGGCCTTGGATACCTGCCTGGCCTGAGGCTGCCCTGAGAGGAAGTGACAGCCAGCAAGGCATGCTGCAGGCTGTCCCACCTGCACCACTGGTGTGCAATCAGCCTTGGACTTAAACTCCACCTGACAAGGAGGTAACTTCAGCAAGGTTCTCAATGTCCCTGGGCCTCGATTTCCATGCCCATACGCAAGTAATTAGACCTTGAAATTGGCTCATGCTAACTAAGATAGAAGCAGGTCACGTGGACTGTTTGCAGTGAGAATTCTCAATCCCCCTGAGGTCTTAGGGAGTTCCCCCCGGGCTGGTATGGGGGCAAGAGAGGTCCAGGCAGAAGACAGGGTTAGGGCCCAGTGGAGAACTCCAAGGACTGCAGCCCAGAGAATTCAGGAAAGAGAGGCGCATGAGGACACTGAAGAGGAAGGCAGGGGCCAACCAGGCAGGCCCCGCAGTCCACCGCCAGGAATCTGGCCCTGCTCCTGACAGCAGTGGGAAGTCCGGGCCACGATCGGACTCGCATCAGGGAAGGGTCAGCCTGGCTGCTTTGTGGGGACCAGACTGGTGGGCCAACACCTGCTGGGGACCAGTCCCCAGGCCACTGAGGTGCTCACTTGAGGCTCTCATCAGCCGGGAGCCAGAGTTAACACTTACGAAGCTCTTCCTGTGTGCCAGCGCTTACGCGCACCAGTTCCCCCAGTCCTCAGCACAGGTCTGTAGGAGAAGAACTGGCATTGCGAGCGGGAAAACGCCACGGCAAGACACACACAGACACACAGAGGGTGAAGGCCATTTGATGCTGGAGGCAGAATGAGAGTGATGCTTCTGTAACTAAGGAACTCCAAGGGTTCCCGGCAACCGCCTGAAGTGAGGAAGAGGCAAAGAAAGGCTGGAGCCTTCAGACAGACCATGGCTCTGCTGATACCTTGATCTTGGATTTCTAACCTCCAGAATTGCAAGAGAATAAATTTCTGTTGTTTTAAACCAAAGAAAAAGAACTGTCATTGCCCCGGTGACATCTAATAAAATGGGATCCTAAAGAGCCCTCAGTGGCAGGACTAGGGTCTGAACTCAGGTCTGGAGCTCTGAACCTTCCACGGGACAGATGAAGTCATGCAGGACCAGGGTGGAGAAAGAGGACAAGGCTGGGGCTGAGGCCTGGGGACACCACAATCTAAGGCCGGGAAGCAAAGGACACTGGGCACGAACCGTCAGACGACCAGGTTTCTCCAGGTGTCTTGGAGGCCTGGGAGAGAAGGAGGGCATGGCCTTTAGAAGCCAATTGTATGTGTTGAGTCTGGGTTGGTTGGGTTCGGGGACTGGCTGGCACTTATTCTAACCTTGATGGGGGAGGGACAAGGGGTTGGTAGAGGGAGAGAAGTTGAAAACGCCAGAGAGAGGGAACCCTCTGTGGGGTGTTACAGAAGAGAGAGAGAGCAGGCCAGGTGCCCCATAACTGCAGGGGTAGCATCGAAGGGCAGCCCAGGATTCCCGACACAGAGGCAGAGAAGTCTGCATCTCACCGGTCTCATTCTCTTTACTTTGCCCAGCTCGGTCCAGCCCGCCTCTGCCTCCCCACCCCCTCCCAGGGGACCACCCAGGCTGATGGAGGAATGGAGGAGTTGGCTGTAACCAGATCAGCAAAGCTCTGGGCGGTGAGCCAGTCAGGAATCTGGAAATCACTGTCAAACAGAGCTGCCTGCCTCCTAATGGGGTTTGCTGTCATCGAGTGTCACCAATCCTATATTCACCAGACT
>CAUYPO010036159.1:0-14936 GCA_963574435.1 Cheirogaleus major
AAAATCAATAGACACTATTTGTATTTTTAATGAAACATCACATATATTGCTCAGGAAGCAATTCCTAAAGAGAAACTCTAATTCCTTCATTTTTGACTATTAAAGTTTCTGCACAGCCAAAGAAACTGTCAAGAGAGCAAATAGACAACCCACAGAATGGGAGAAAATATTTGCAAGCTACACATCCGATAAAAGACTGATAACTAGAATCTATTCAGAACTCAGGAAAATTACCAAGAAAAAATCAAACAACCCTATCAAAAAGTGGGCAAAGGACATGAACAGAAACTTTCCAAAAGAAGACAGAATAATGACCAATAAACATATAAAAAAATGTTTAACATCTCTAATCATCAGGGAAATGCAAATCAAAACCACAATGAGATATCACTTATCTCCAGTGAGAATGGCCTTTATTAACAAGTCCCCAAACAATAAATGTTGGTGTGGATGCAGAGAGATAGGAACACTCCTACATTGCTGGTGGGACTGCAAACTATTTCCACTTCTGTGGAAAGGAATATGGAGATAACTTAAAGCAATGCAAGTGGATCTATCATTTGATCCAGCAATCCCATTACTGGGTATCTACTCAAAAGACCAAAAGTCACTCTATGAAAAAGACACCTGCACTCGAATGTTTATAGCAGCACAATTCACAATTGCAAAGGTGTAGAAACAATTGAAGTGCTCATCAATACATGAATGGATTAATAAAATGTGGTATATGTATACCATGAAGTACTATTCAGCTATAAAAATCAATGGTGATATAGCACCTCTTGTATTTTCCTGGCTAGAGCTGGAACCCATTCTATTAAGTAAAGTATCCAAAGAATGGAAAAATAAACACCACATGTACTCATCAGCAAATTGTTATTAACAGATCAATACCTAAGTGGACATATAGGAATAACATCTATCAGGTGTCGGGCAGGTGGGGGACAGAGGGGATGGGTATATACATACATAATGAGTGTGATGCGCACCAACTGGAGGATGGTCACGCTTGAAGCTCTGACTCAAGGGGGAAGGGGATGCAAGGGCAATATAGAGTCCCAATATAGAGTCTCCCAATTGTATATATACACACACACACGCATATATTAATGATAATATAGCATACATAACCTTAACATTTGTACCCCCATAATATGCCGAAAATAAATTAATAAATAAATAAATAAAAAGAGGGGACTGTGAGACCGTAGCAATTGTTTTGTAAGAATAACGGCAAAAAGTTATAGAAGATTGAACAGTTCTAAAATAGAGAAAGAACAAGATAAGCATTTGCAACAACAGAGAGAAATAGAATATGGGAAAATACCCTAGAATACACTCATTTAGTATGATAGATAAATAGATGGGTTTTGTGATAGATAGCTAGATAGATAATATCATTCTAAGATTTCCTGAAAACTCTGATTAGCAAAATAACCAACTGAATTATGCATCCACTTAAGAAAATTCTGTGATTAGCTTTTGACCATATATTTCAACCAGTTATTTTATCTAAATTTCTAGGGAAAATAAAATAAATTGGATACATACCCTACTTTTAGAAACATATAATATATTAGACGGTGATGAGTACACATGCTAATTTAGAAATTATTAATGTTATTATAGGAGTCTACACTAGGAAGGGATTCCACCTGAGAAAATTAAAAAAACCAACCTATAAGTATTAATCAATAAGGCTGAGACATCTTGAAGTAGAGAGAGAGCAATTTAGATGGTAGAAAAAATGGAAGAAAAAAAGCGGTAATATTAAACACAACAGAGAGTTTACCTGCAAATGTGGATAAGGGGTGACTTTGAGAATGTCTGAGGCTGCAGGAACAGAAAACTATATTCAAGCTGGCCTAAAAGATAAGGGAATTTATCATTTCACATAACAAGGAGTCCAGAGGTAAGCAGACTCCTGCAAGAAAAATTTAGTGTTTCAATTATATATCTATGCAATTCTCTCAGTTCTGCTTTTCTCAAGATATTGTCTTTGCCCTCAAGTGGGTCTTCTTCATAGCTATAATAAAAGATGGCAGTTATTAGCCAACAGGGCATCATATCTATTTGCAACAATATTTATCTCTAGGAGAAGTGGGGTAGAAAACTTTACATTCAACCAAAAAATACAAACCCTTCCATCTAGTCCTCTTGGCTCAACTTATATCCCTTGACTTCTCAAAGCTAGTTACTCTTTCTAAGGTATTCCCACACTGATTTGCAATCATGTTCTGAGGACAAGAAAAAGGTAGGGACTTGATTAAAAAAGAAAGAATTTTGTCAGAAATGAGGTTTCCATATGTACAGGGTACAAGCATAGCCCTCACTCAAGATGATTTGCAACCATACTAAGGCTCGTTCAAAATCCCAAGAATAAGAATGTGTATACATTCTTACATATTGCAGAATGACACAAATAGAGTGATACTGCCGAAATAATCCCATAGCCATAGGGTATAAGATCACTTAGAGTTGGTAGGAGGAGAAGAACTTGGGGCCAACAGGGTGAAATATTGAAGCACTGATAAAGGAAAAAGAATCAGCCAAGTGGCTATGAAAATGGAGATGATGACACAGATGCAAGACATTTTATGGCAAAAAATGTGAGGATTTTAAAACTGATTAAATTTAAGGTCAAGGGAAAGTAAAAGATAATGTTTGGCAGTTATCAAAGATAGATACCATGCAAAAAGGGGGCATTTGGGTACCAGGGATGATGATGAGTTTGGGTTTGGATCCCTGACTTAAATGAATGAAAGGATCATCTGTTAGCGAGATCCCACAGACTCTGGGAAAATAAAGAATGGAAAAAAAGTTAAAGAGAGAAATGCATTAGAGCAGCACAGTTTTGAAAGAAAATCTGAAACCTTGAGTAACAGACAGGAGAAAATATAGTCTCCCAATTGTATATATACACACACATATATATGAATGATAATATATCATTACCTTAGTATTTGGGCTATTAAAATACCATAAACAAGATGGGTTACCAACAACAGAAATTTATTTCTCACAGTTCTGGACTTCACAGATCTTGAAGTCCAAGACCAAGATATTAGCAGATTTGGTGCCTTTTGAGGGCCTGCTTTCTGACTATTAGAGAGTACCTTCTCACTGTGTCCTCACAGGGTGGAAAGAGAAGGGGAATTTTCTCAGGCTTCTTTTGTAAAGGCACTAATACCATTCATGATCACCTAATCACCTCCCAAAGGCCCATTTCCAAATATCATAGCACTGGTTATTAAGTTTCAACATGAATTTGGGAGGAACACAAACATTGACACAATAGCAAGAATACACCCAGTTAAGAGAGAGAATTAATAAGTTTACACTGTGATTTTCAAATGAAAATTGAGATTGCAGGTTTTTTATTAGCTTAATTTTATATTTGCATCTCCTTGCTTATATGGAATAACTTGATTCTAATTACAATAACATAATTACCTACTTCCTTCATACTCAACATACATACAATAATTTCAAAATAATAGTATTAATTTTAAAGCCAAAAATAGGGACTAATAACTAAAATGTGGACGGTCGTTGTTATCAAAATTTATTCAAAAAGGTATATACAACTAACACAAATGAGTATATCTTCCCTTTATGATTACATCACCAAGTTTATATACAATTAAGATCATCTGTTTCTACTTGAATTTTGTTATTTGAAGAAAATATTTTTTCATTGTTTATTAATTTTAATTATATAAAACACACATAAAATTTATGTAAATATTCAAATGATTCTGAACCCTAAATTATAAATCAATTTTTATTAAAAGACATCTAGCTTCTAAATGTATACATTTAATTCTGTTCCCTTGATCTTCCTATAGGCAAACATTTTTACTAGTTTTTAAATCTTTCAATTTCTTCCTTTTGAATATATAAGCACATGAATATATCTACACACAGAAACACATACTCAAATACATATATGTGTTTTATCCCCCTCTTAAATAAACTTAGAATATCATTCAACTATTCTGCATTTTACTCACTGATAATTTGTATATATCCATAACACTCTATGAGATCTTCCCAATTAAATTTTCAGCAGCATCACCTAGCTACACCATGGTTTATTTAGCCATTCAATTCTTGAGGGTCTTTCGAGTTACTTGTAGTCTTTTGCTGTTAGAAATAGAACTATTATGCAAAATTTTTGCATATCTTATTTCATGTTTTTATTTGGGATAAATTCCTAAAATGATATTTCTGTGTTAAAGGAAAATTAGTATGAAATATTGCTAGATATCACCAAATCTCTCTCTGTCAAATTGTACATCAATAGGATAGGGAATCAAAGTTTTGGCGATTTGATAAATAGATACATGACAAATAGGTCAGTTTAGTTTTAAGATTAATTTCTTACTTTGAATGAAGGAGACCATCTTTTTATATGTTTAGAGACCATTAACAATTTATTTTCTTGTTTATAGTTCCTTTATTGTCCATTTCTCTCTTGAGTTGATGAACTTTTTCTTATTTTCTTGTCAAAATATTAATATACAATCATGTACCACATAACAATGTCTCTGTCAAGAATGGACTGCATATACAATGGTGGTCCCATAAGATTTTAATATCTGTACCTTTTTATGTTTAGATATGGTTACAAATACAAATACCACTGTGTTACATTAACCTGCAGTATTCAGTACGGTAACATGCTGTAGAGGTTTGTAGCCTAGGAGCAATAGGCTCTACCATACAGCCTAAGTGTGTAGTAGGCCATACCATCCAAGTTTGTGTAAGTGCATTCTGTGACACTCACACAACAATGAAATCACCTAACAATGCATTTCTCAGAATGTAAGCCCTTCATTAAGTGACACATGACTGTATTATGCATAATAACCCTTTATTTGTAATATCTTTGCAATCATTTTCTGTTTTCTGTTTTTCCCCCCCTGGTCTTTTTGTCTATCAAATCTGTTTGGTAGCGTTAACCACACTCATCAATTATTCTTTCTCCCTGCCCCAACCCCATCATTCTGGCTATAACTTCTTGTCTTCCAAAGTACTTAGATCAAAATAAACAAACAACAAACAAACAGATTATTCTTTTTTGTTAAGATTTTCCAAACTTTATAAATTAAATGGGGGACATAATGAGTACAAGAACAAAGAATATCTTACGTTTGGTTTGGTTTACTTTTGTTTCTTAAAAAGTATATTTTATAGTTTTCTCATATTGATTTCACACATTTCCAATGTTTATTCTGGGAGTCATTTTTGAGTTTTGTTAAGTGATACTTTTCTTCCATTCTATTTTTAACAGGTTTTTTTTTTTAAATATGGAGGTTCTTGGTTTCACTAATTTGATATGCTGCTACCAGATTACATTTTCTTGGTTGTAGTATTTTTTTCATCAGTTTGTTTGGGTTTTTAAAATACTTATGAATAATGTCTGCCAATAGAGATCATTTCACCTTTCCATTCATGTTTGCATGTAATTGCATTTTGCCCATGCAATTGCATTGGCCACTATCTCCAAAATCAAGGTTACATGCTAGTAAAAAGTTAGAGAAACATCCTCAATGTGCTCCTGAGAACACTCTGATATTTCCCCATATTGGAATCATCAGTTGAACAATTCTATTTCTTATGGCCATATTTAGAACAAAACCCCTATCACTGGGCTCATTCCCATTCCCTCACAAGTCCAACCAGGTAGTGAAGTTCCAGGGACGGTGACTAATATAAATGTAGAGGAGGACAGAGCATGGCTACACTCTTCTCTTATTACTTGGTCTCTCTTACTTTTTCTCCTCCCTCGAGTTCTCATATTTACTACTTCTGGGTGAGCATCCCATTTATCTATTTTTCTTTCCCTCACTAGCTGTGTTTCAAATACCAAAAGTACCAATAGCTCTTATACCAGTGATAATAATGTGACTCAGGGAAAAAGAAATGATCTTTAGATGTCCCAGAAGCTTGTGGAGGTGATATCAGAACACTGGCCCATTTGCTGAGAATGTTTCATCTCCTGCTAGTATGGTATATATACTTATCTCACAGTCCTTACAGGAAGACCAGATTATTGAATTAAAGAAGGAATAGAGTATTGCAGCATTTCCTGGTCAAAAAGATATTTTAGCCTTTACAAATCTTCATGAAACCAAGGAATTGTAAGCACATACATTTAAAAATCAACATGACTAGAATATAACAACTATCAAATCATTAATTTTAGTAGAATCCAAAATTCCTACTGCTATTAAAGCGTCATTTTGTGGATGCATTTAACTTCATCCATTTGAATGAAGGGAGCATCATTATAAGATCTTGATTGTGGCACCACCTTAATTTTTATAAAACATACAGATGATCAGAATAGGGATATTATTACTTGCAATGTCTCGAATGTTACTTCGCTTACTGAGTTATTCTTTGTCCATTCATCTTCTAGTGATAACATGACAGTCATTCCTTGTTTTGGTTGGCACGTTTTCTTAAGTTAAGCATCTGTGGTTACTTCATAGTTTCTGTTGAAAGCTTTCCTTCTCCATGAAATATTACTGAGCAGTAAAACTGTTAAATGTAGATGTATACTTGGCATATTTTTAATCACAATGCTCAAATTATTGCAAAATTATTTTATTAATTTGTTACCCTTATGCAGAGGTAGTTATTTTCCAACATATTTATTACTTTCTGTGGGAATGATATTAGTGCAATTAATGTGAATATGTGGAAATGCCAAGGCACAGGGAGGAAATAAGCAGAGTACAGAATGTAGCCATAACCAAGGTAATGCTACCCACTGGAAAGGAAAAATATGGTGGCGTTAACATATGGAATAGTACATAATATTTACATAATAGTAAAAAAGTATAAATAATATATACATATTTATATACATGTATAAAAAAGTATATTACTTATATATGAGGTATATAACATATAAATTATATATACTTTATGAACTACACAAATTATAAATAACATGTGTATGTTATGTCTATACAGTATATTATGTATACATGTATATGCATGGGTATATTTGCATATGTATATTAATAGAAATAAAAATATATATATTTTAATAAAGAAGCAGAGCAGTTAATCCTTTGGCCAATACACACACACAGCAATTCTAGTTATATTTAACAGTGTCTGTAACTTCCTTACCCTACATCAGCTGTTTTTCATATTTAAAACTTTCCTTTAGAATTTGCATTCAAATATATTAGGTCATTTAATGTGTAAATGGGAGCCTAAAGGTCTTCTAGAAAAAAGGGTTAAGATGTTTCCATTTTTTTAAATTAGGTAGACCTCTACAGTATTATTATACTGAAGGTCAAGATGAATTAATGTAACATTTTGCTTCCCAGTGTTTCTCTAATCTACAATAAAAATTATGAAAGTATTGGAGAATATAAAAATGTGTTCTTAAGTGAAAGAAGTAATAATGAAGCGAAACAAAATGCCAATATAAACGTGTTTGTCATCCTCTAATTTTGAAACAAAATTAAAAAATTTAGGTGAGAAATTGAGACACTAAGGCATTACTCTCATGTGAAACTCTTAACTTTTTATTATAATTCATTCTCCTTATCAGAAATTAAGTTTGAAAATGGAAAATAGAAACAGATTTCTCCTTTGGGCTGCTATCATTGTCAATCTAACTCTTTCTCTGCTCCAGTGAACATAAATTACTAAAAGTATTATTATTGGATGGATAATTCAATAGATGTGAACAAAGATATCCCGATGTGAATGGCCTCACATTGAGAGGTTGCTTTTTCATGGCCCTGGAATCGTCATTTAATTAATACTTGGACTGTGTTCGATTGCCTCCATTGCCATCTTCTACTTGTTGCAACCTGAAATTACCTTTCTAACCTGAAAATAACATGTAATTTAGTTCCTTAATATTGTGCTATTTAAATGATTTACACGAACTATTTGACTCACCAGTAATATTTAATTGATCATAAAATAAGAAGAGATGGATGTTGCCTGTTTTATGGAAACTGTACCTTTTGAAGTCATTGTCAACCTGCATTTTCAATCATACCCTGTGAAGTTCAACACTGCCTTCTTACCATGACAATTGTGTTGATGGTGAATCTATGAAGTGCAGTTAAAAGTGAAAAGATTTGTCCTTCAACAACTGAAGACTTTTTCTCTTCTTTCTGTCTACCTTACTTCTTTTGGGTATCTCTCTTTCTTTTGAAAACTTTCTCTGTCTTCTACACTTTTCACTTTTTTCCCTCTCTTCTCCTCTCATTATTTTTCTTTTTTAAAATCTTTTCTAGTCTTCCTTTTTACTCTTATTTTTAAATGTTTATCGTTAAACTTCTCTATTAATTTATTTTAAGATACCATGGTGAGTAATATGACTAAAGATTTACTACAATAAGAACTGAGACTCAACAGGAACAAAGTACGGCAAATGAAAGAGACAGGCAAGCGAGGTCCAAACAGGCTTGTGACAAAACACTGGAGGGCGAGGATATGAGCACAGATGAATTAAGGATACAATATATAAACTGTGCAAGGGGTTCACCAAGAACTGTAGCAAGAAGATTGACTTAAACTGATGAAGATGTTATGGACTGGAGGTGTAGTGTACA
Source organism: Cheirogaleus major (assembly GCA_963574435.1). Taxonomy (NCBI): domain Eukaryota; kingdom Metazoa; phylum Chordata; class Mammalia; order Primates; family Cheirogaleidae; genus Cheirogaleus; species Cheirogaleus major. Next base: position 8,598 of record CAUYPO010036159.1, read on the forward strand.
TTCGTAGGTCAAAACTGAATTTGCATCTGTTTCTTTGTTGAAGACAGGGAAGCACTTATTTTTTATCAAGGGTGTGGTGTTGCTACCATTGATAGTGTATTGGTTGTCAAATTATTCTGTCCTCACCACTTGAGTTTTGATACATCCTGTATTTGCTATAATAGAGGGAGACACTAAGGAAACAGAGAGGATTCAATGTGCATGAATGAATAAATCTGAAAGTCTTTTTTTTTTTTTACCAATAAAAATGCTCCTAACTCTACAAGTGGAACAAATAAAACAAGAGCTGTTTGAGATTATCCTGGGTAGTTAGGAAAAATGAGCTTCATGTAACTTGAAATGCAGATATTAGGAGTTAACTACTCATAAATTTGAGTATTGAATGTAGTGGATAATTGAAATGTATCATGTCTCAGCTATAAATGTGCTATGCTTTTTCCTTTAATTCTCTAATTCCTTATTTATTAAACATTTTTATCCCAGATAAATTATATAACCAGAATATGATAACCTATGAAATGAAGGCTTAAATAAAATCAATATTTAAAAGGTTTAAGAATTTAAAAAATTGGTTACTTTTTAAATGGGTTCTTAACTATTAAGGATTTTCATATGAACATAAGGAAGAGAAACATTTGGTGACTGATTAAAGGGGTAGGGAAGAAATACAGGCTAGTGAAAATTAAATATTAGAAGAGACACTCTTTTTTAAAAAATTAAAGACTTCTTCATAGAAATTTAATGAACACAAGTTTGTAACAAAAATGTCAGCACTATAATAAAATATATTTAATTATGCTATAAAACATTTGTCATTGTTTTCTCCTTAGATTTGCCTAGGAAATATTCACCTAATTGTTAGCCAAGATTTCAAGTGTTCCAAAGCACACTAAAATAGCATTTATGGGTTTTTAATTTTTTTTTTTAATTTTGTTTTCCCTTTTTCTTTTGGGAAACTTTGATTTGTTTATAAAATAACTAAATTCATAGCTATTAAAGTCTAGGCCATTTTAAAGACAAAATGATAAATGATAAAATTAAAGGTAATAATGTACCCAGATTAAAAGCTAGCCATGCTTTACATAATAATGGAATGTTAAAGATTGTAAGTACTATCTCCTATATTTATCACAGTTCACATACACATAGTGATGAATAAAAAAGTTCAGCAGTGTTTTTGATATAAATTTTTAATATATCCCCCACCCATTTCTAGTCTCAATCTCACTCCAGAGAGAGTCTATCGCATTAAATGTTTTTTGATTTTTTTCAAGAGGTTTTTTCCAAAGTCCACAGAAAATAATTTATTTTATTGATTGATTATCAACCATAGAAAACATCCTTTTACTCTCCAACATAAAAATAATGTTAACTCACGTCTCTTCTCTTTTTAAAAATATGACAGCTATATAGTTGTTTTTTTTACTATTACTTTGTATTATTGATTGCCAATTTTTAATCAGTTTCTTTTAATATCTTATTATTTCTTATTTTCAAGACTATAATTCTGTTCAGTAGAAAAGCAAACATATCTTGCAGGCTTTGACCATAAAATGAATTAAAACAGTTAATTCGCATTAATGTGTGAGGATAACATTTTGTTTAGTAAGAGTCTGTTATAAACTGATGAATCTTTAAAAAATTCACCTGTTGAAGCCCTAAACCCCAGTACTTCAGAACTATATGTGGTAATAATGTTTGTAAAGATGTAATTAAGATAAAATGAAACCCTTAGTGTGGGCCCTAATTTAATCTGACTGGTTTGTTTACAAGAAAAGGAATTTAGTAACTACAGAGATACAAAAAGGACGTGTGCACACAGAGAAAAGACCACAGGAAGAAACAGTGAGAAGGTGCCATCCACAAGCAAAGGAGAGAGGCCTCAGGAGAAACCAAACATGCCTACACCCTGACCTTAAACTTCCAGCCTTCAGAACAGTGAGAAAATTAATTTCTGTTGTGTAAACCACCCAGATCGTGGTATTTTGTTATAGCAGCCTATCTTAATTTGTTTTGTGCTAAATACCACAGATAGAGTAATTTATACAGAACAGAAATTTATTGCTCACATTTCTGGAGGCTGGAAAGTCAAAGATCAAGGTGTTGACATCTGATGAGGGGCTTCTTGCTGTGTTCTCACATGGCAGAAGACAGGAGGGCGCAAAACCACCTCTGCAAGGCCACTATAGTGGCATTAATCCATTCATAAGGGCAAAGTCCTCATGACCTAAACACCTCCCATTAGGCCCGTCTCCCAATTCTGCCTCATTGGAGATTAAGTTTTCAAAACATAAATTTTGAGGACACTTTCAGACCATAGCACAGCCCTAAAAAAATAATTACTAGGTCTAAGTTCATGAAAACTGCTGTTGAATGCAGCATTTTACTAAGATCAAGGAAAATAATTGTCATGATCTCATTGTATGTATTTTTATTTTCTCTGGAGTTTTTATTTTCCTTATATTTCTTTTTTGGCATTTTTTGCTGTTGTTACATCCCTCAAATTTAAAAAGTCCTAAATATATTATATATTCTAACCATTTCTTAATCTCCCAGGGTACTTTCTGCTTTTTAAAGATCACATCTTCCTGCTCTGTATAGGTTGCTCTCCAGGTCTGTTGTAGATGCTCATCTTGGACAGAATATCCTGGTCCTCCTTTGTTCTACACATCGGTTCCTGAAACCCATGGCTCCCTCCTTCTTGATGCCCAAATTTACTTCACTAAAGTACACCTTCAAAGAATTTCCAAATAAAGATTCATGTTAAATAAATTTTCCATATCTTTGCATGTTTGGAAACTTTTTCTCTGGACATTTAGTGATGCTATGGGAAGATAAAAAATTCTATGTTAAAAATATATCTTTTCTAGAATTTTGAGGCTGTTTAAATGTTTTCTAGTATCTAATTGAAATCTCATGCTGCAGAACTCATTTGAATAAAATAAGATTTAATTGTGACAAGAAAATGTCAGCATAAGAAACATTTTTTACATGTGTACATATTATATTCAATTTCTTTAGAAAAGGATTTAGTAGTTTCTTGGCTCCAGGGAATATACATGTTTTCTAGGTGTTGATTTAAGGTAGAGTGGGGGGAGGTTAATATAAGGATAGTGATATTAATATATGCAATGTGGGGATACTATGATGGAAGTATCATATGTGGAGAGATAGGAGCACACATACACTGCTGGTGGGACTGCAACTTAGTACAACCTCTATGGAAAGTAATATGGAGACACATCAAAGAACTAAAGGTAGAACTATCATTTGATCCAGCAATCCCATTACTATGTATTTACCCAAAGGAAAAAAGAGGCATTCTAAATAAAGACATCTGCACTCGAGTGTTTATAGCAGCACAATTCACAATTGCAAAGATGTGGAAACAACCCAAGTGCCATCAATACATGAGTGGATTAATAAAATGTGGTATATTTATACCATGGAATAATTCTCAGCCATAAAAGGCAAAGGTGAACTAATACCTCTTGTATTAACCTGAATGGAGCTGGAGTCCATTCTTGAAGCGAAATATCACAAGAATGAAACAATAAGCACTGCTTGTACTCATCATTAAATTGGCATTAATTGATCAACACTCATGCACATATGGAAGTAACATTCATCAGGTGTCAGACTGGTGGGAGGGGAAGGAGAGGAGGGGTGCCCACTTTCTGGGGAGTGGGCACACTTGTAGCTCTGACTCAGGCCATGAAAAGGCAATATATGTAACCAAAGTGTTTGTACCCATGTGATATTCTGAAATTTAAAAAAATCACAATCATATATGTGTATAAATTGAAAAATAAATATGTTCATCTGATTTATTAAATCAAATGTTAACATATATTAGTAAAAAAATCATTTATCTCATTTATAGGACTTTCAGCCTATTTTCATCTCTGCTTTTCACTTCCACCAACCATTGTACATGTTGGCTTAGAGATCAGGGTCTTTCCAATGTCCTGTTTGGCAGATTGTATTCCAATATTCCTACAGTAATTTGCTCTTCCTTCCATTACCCATCAGTTGGTCAAATTTAGGCTAACTGTGTAGAAGGTAAAACCTGAAATCTCGCTTATCGGAAGTTCCCAAAGCTATATGGATGGATCATTTGAGATATATTGATATATATTAATAATATTAATATAATATATTAAATTATATTTAATATAATATAAATACTTTATATAAATATTATATATAATATATAAAAGAAAACAGAGGACATAAATGCTTGAGAGAAGAGTAAGAAAAGAGTAATCCTGAGACTGAAAACAAAGCTCACCCAAAGTCTCATGTTAGATGAATAATGTCAATTAAATATATATATCTTTTAAAAAAATCATAACTTGATTAGAAGAATAATGGCAAGAGAACTATGATGAAGTAAGCAAGTTATGGAGGTAATAACAAGAGTAAATTTTGTTTTTATGCTTTGAATTTTATTTATGGAAACACAAGATAATGGTTTTTTCTATCCAAAATTTCTTTAGAATGGTAATTAATTGGTTCTGTGACAAATAAAGCCCCTAGAGGTTAAAAATAAGCACAACTAGGAATAGAAAAGTTATATTCAGAAATGATAATTTTATCACATTGGCTTTATTTATAAACTTAATGATTAAAACAACAAAGAATAAATAAAGTAAATTCTTTCTCCCAATGTGAAATTTCCCCCATGAAACCTTAGCCACAATGGAACTGACAGACAGAAAAGCATATCAGATGCTTATATTAATACATCCAACATAAGTTTATTTCTGTGTATGGCATGCCTTAGAAATTTCAAAATTGTTTAAAGTGAATCCAATGGTTTTATTTATCTTTTATTTTTTTGGCTAAGACCATTAAAATCTCTTCTAGTAGTAAGAGCCTCGAGACCTTAATAATATTACTATTCTGGCAAAGTTGCAGGCTCTATTGCACTATAACAGTGTAATGGAGGAAGTACCTATAATGGAGATGCAGCTCCACCTGGATTCTAGTCCTGGCTGTGCACTGACTAGTTCTGCTGAACTTGGGCAAAGCTTACACACTTGTTAGGGCTCATTCACTTATTATATATGAATATTTAGGAGTTAAACTAAGGCCTGTTAATATAGGTAATATTTATAATTATTATTATTGTCATTTACATTTTGTGTTGGACTAGTTCATTCTTAGTTCTCAAAATCTCTAACATTTTATAATTTTCTAAGATAATGCCACAATTTCTTAGTGTTACATCTGAAATAAAATATAGATAAAGTGGAATTCATCATGAGAAGCTTTTCACTCTCAGAATTCAGAAAACAGAAAATACTAAGTTATCAAATCCTATTAAAATGTGCTCTCAGCATATAGTCTCGCTCTTCAAGTTAGCATATGTAATGTTGTTTAATGACCAGGGTGTTTGTGGTTCTTTTTGATTGTAAAAATAATGATCCTTCATTGTAATAAAAATTCCACTACTGCATGCCTGTGTTTTATGAATTATTCTACACACATTTTGCGTCAATTATAGGCCGTGGAATAAAAGGTAACACTTCAGCCTTTAGGCCGAACCATTTATTTGTACCTCACTGATGTGTTCTTAATTCAATTTGAAGTCTCTCACCACCCACAGTTTGTGTAGAGATGGATGCAAACATTTTTCTTCATTGGCAGTGGCTGGAGAATGCATCAACATGACAAATATTTTCCAGGAGGGAAAAAGCCAAAAAAGGTAAAACCCTGCAAGTCACAATATCTTTCTCTCAAAGGAAAAAACATAATTATAGTAATATGTATAGCATTTTTTTATCTCAAATGAGCCTCCATGCACTTTATAAATGTTAATGATGATCTGGTTATCTGCACAACCAGGGCTTCACACCTCCCATCACTGAAACAAAATAATGTTTAACAGTGCATGGGGATGACAGACCCCAGAGAAAGCTCTGCTGAATTAATGATTGCATCTGTAAGGCTGGAAGAAGAGTGATGTTTATTCCAAACTGCTCATGCTGGAATGTGTATCTGTGATAGAATCCAAGGCATGAGCTCCCTGTGTATGTAAAATGTGATGGATACCATAACATTCATTTGCTTTCACACTGAAGTATTGATGAGGCACCACAGCATACTCTACCCCACACCATCTGGCAATAGAGATGACATTATATCTGTTAATAAGAACATTAATAATCATTAAAAATATTTACTATGATGCCATGGATTAATATTATTTGGCTTATTCTGGATATTTTAAAAATTGAGTTTTCAGATCCTATGTTAATGTACCTATAGAGCAGTACAAGCATAACTACTATTTTCAAAAAGAAATAAATATTTATATGTCATCTCTGAATGTCC
>CAUYPO010036162.1:0-34816 GCA_963574435.1 Cheirogaleus major
GTCCTCAAACTTTTTAAACAGGGGGCCAGTTCACTGTCCCTCAGACCGTTGGAGGGCCGGACTATAGTTTAAAAAAAAAAAAACTATGAACAAATTCCTATGCACACTGCACATATCTTATTTTGAAGTAAAAAAACAAAACAGGCAAAAATACCCAGCGGGCCGGATAAATGTCCTCAGCTGGCCGCATGTGGCCCGTGGGCCGTAGTTTGAGGACCCCTGATAGACAATGGTCTAAGAGTTCATTAAATTGCTGGAGGGCACTAATGGTGCCTTCCACAGTTGCAGCCAATTGGTTTATTGCAAGCAGTGATTCTCTACCGTGAACACTGGCAACCTCACGCTGGGCATTGGCCTGTTCCCCAATGACAATTAGCCTGTCCAGATATGCTGCTGACTGTTTAGCCAGTTCTCAAATTAGCTGCCTGTTCCTAGCCATTTCTGCAGAAACAGTACTGGCTAACAAGTAATTGTGCCTCATCTGCTGAAGAGGTGGCTGGGTTGGGCAAAGCCTCGTTTTTATCAGGCTTTGATGAAGAAGCAAGTGGCAACTTCATAGAGGTGCTCAGAGATATCCCTGTACCCTTGGAGAAGCTGCTGGCAGTGTTGTCTCTGGTGAAACCTGGCAAACAGGCTGCAAACAAAAATAAATATGTTGCTAAATGGTCATCCATAATATGAGAAAGCATCAAAATTAGCAACATAAAATAGCTTGAAGACAAAGATCTGCTTCAAGGTCTAGCAGTGCTTTTTAGCTAGACTCAAAAGACAGCATATATACATTTCCCTGTGGTGAGGTCACATGACCAGATCTTCTCTATTTCTCAAGCCAGGTCAAATTTTCACTAAAGATAGAAAATTGATAATAGTAGGGGAAAAAATGAGTTCTAAAAAAGCAGTCAACAATTTCCTGATCACTTTCTTTTTAGATTTTCCTTCTAGGAGCTTCTTTACCAAATATCTACCTGATTATTCTGTCATCATGAATAAGCACTGGGACCCTATATGAGAAAACTTATGCATTTGAACCTGTAACCAGCCTTTCTTCAAAGCCTGGATGTCTTGACCTTCTGACAGCACATATGTCAACACTTCAGCTTGTTCTATAATATATCCATGTTCTAGAAACATCATGTTTGCTATGGACTGAATTGTGTCTTGCCAAAATTTGCATCTTGAAATTCAATGTGATGGTATTTGGAGATGGGGCCTTTGGGAGGTAATTAGGTTTAGATGAGGTCACGAGAGTAGAGTCATCAGGTGGGATTAGTGCCCTTATAAGAAAAGACCAGAGAGGCTGTGCGTGCTTGCACTCTCTCTACCTCTCTCTCTTTCCACCATGTGAGGGCATCTACAAACCAGGAAGAGGTCCCTTACCAGACAGTGAAAGGCCTGGGACCTTGATCTTGGAATTTCCAGCCTTCAGAATTGTGAAAAGTAAACGTCTGTTGTTTAAGCCACCCAGTCTATGTTATTTGGTTAGGGCACCCTGAGCAGACTAAGACAATGCTGAATGAAGCTTAGTTCTGCTTCCTGGTTGTTTATTAAGGGGCAGACTGGGGGAAGGGAATTGGGAGGAAGGATTTCAAAAATTAACAACAAATCTTGACAGCTCCAAAGTTACCACTTTAAGGATTTTTAAAGGTTTGGAGGCAGGCAGGCACTAAGAATGCTGGGTTTGTCAGAATCTGCCTCATCAGTGCAATTTGAGAACTGCAGCTGTGAGCTAAATATGATCCTCTTAGACTCTGGGCTCTCTCTGAACCTGAAATAAAAAACTATCATTCTGAATAAGTGGATGTATGCAGCTTGTTTTAAATTTTTGGACCACACTCGTGCCATATCCTAATGTGCAATCCCATTGAAACACCCATCTCATCCCAAAAATAACCTTTAATCAAAGCTCTTTGATTATGCAATGAACTAGATATAAGGTACAGACAACTTTAGAGATTATAGTCCTTACCGGATTGACAGAGGGCATGAAACCTTAAGTCTCTATCAGTCCTCTCAACTCCTCATGACAAGGAAGACATTAAGATAGAGTTCAGCCCAGAATTTCAGGGTGATCTCCCAAAATATACATTTTCATGCATTTGCCTGAGATCAGAGCATGCAGATTCCCTATGTGGCTCCAATATTTTCAATACCTGAACATGGAGTCTATTCCAAGGCGTCCTCAAGGTTCTTAGTCTTGGGAGCTATGTTGCTGACATCCCAGATAATCTGTCCTCACTTATTGGGCTCCATAGCTTCCTTCTGGGTCAGGTGCTACCTTGTGCTGAGATCCTGTAGCTTTTCTGGGACTGTGGCTTCTTGTCCTTTGAAGGCATTCAGATCTGCTGGGTTCCTGGCACCTGACCTGAACAGCATTGTCCCGCACATTTTCAGGATCCAAAAAAGGAAACTGATCCATAATAGTGTAAAAGGGTATGTGTGGGCATCCACCATTATCTGGTACCAGGCTGTGTTGACAAATTTCATTTTGGACCACTACTGATATTCAGGGTAATTTTGTCTCATTTACTTTGCCTCAGCACGTGTTTTCATACCAGTGGATTGTTTAGGTGCTCAATATACTAAGCCTCCTCAAGAATGGATACAGATTCTTGCCTTGACCATGAACAACTGCAACTCTCTGGGGTTAGGCACAATGGAAACAGGAAGGAAAACGAGAAAATGACAGGAAAAATGAGACAGGAAGACTCCTGACATTTGGTAGAAGGCCTAAAGGCTCTTGGAAGGCCTCTGGTGGATGCACTGCATTTTCTGGAGCCAATTGTTTCTGTTGACCCTGGATAGAGGAGTTAGGCTGTCAGGCTGTTAGACCATATGCAAAAAGTGGGTGGCTCTCCAGGAAAGAAATTAATGCTACCTCATTTTTTCCCATGAACAACTATCAAACTAGGCTACAAAAGGATATATAATAGGGGAGACCTGGATCAGCAGAAGACCTATGATTTGGGGGGTACCATGAGCTGAGAACTCAAAGATACCAAAGATGCTAAGCAAGGGGGCAAATTCTTCCAGAAAAATGGCTGGTATAAGAATCAGCACTAGGTTTTAGAGAAAGGCTAACTGTCTCATCTGTGCAGCTATGAGAGATGAACTAAGTGTACTGCCACCAGAACTATCATAGAAGTTACAGAAGTTGAGGACAGGGGACAGGGATAGAGAACACAGAACTGTTGATGATTCTAGCCTGTATTTTGAATTTGGCAAGAAAGTTATGGCAGAGGATTCCACATCTATGAAATGGCTAAAATCTCTAAAACTTCATAACAATCGGAGCTTTCTTCTCTGTACAATTGCTCCTTCTCTCTAGGAATAAAGTTCGGACCCCTTTCCAAACTAAAGGCTTTAAAAATATTATAGAGAACCCACTGATGTTGTGGGTAGTTTTTGTTTTGTCTGCTCTGATGAGTTTCCTCAGTACAGTGCTACAGGGCAGAAGCTATGGTGGTCACAGGAGATCTCTCACAGCTTTGGAGTGAAAGTCAGCTTCCCAGAATTGGGAATTGTTAGTGAGTTGGTAGAGTTATTATCCAAGCTGTTAGGGGATCCAGACTGCATGGCCTTAACTATGTCTTTCAATTATGTCAGATTGGTCTGAGAGGCCTTAGCAACTTCAAATGCCTTTAGATAGAAGATGGGGAAAGATGTGGAAGTGAGTGTCAGATTGAGAGCCTCAGGCAGTTGTGCATAGTCACACTTCCTAGTACAGCCCATAGTGCTTTTTTTATGACTGGCCCATCTGAAGTAGCATGGCAACTTGACAGGTGAGAAAAAGCACTTTAGATATATTGCTCTAATCTTTTCAGTAGGGAAGAACTATGGTGATTTGCCAGAGAAGCAGTTCAGGTGATGGAACACCTGTGACTTAAATTTTCAACTGTATAGTCCCTTTGCCTCTCCCCTGTTCCACCCGTATTTTGAAGTTTGGACATTCACTGAATCTGTACCTTGCTCAACTTTGCATTGTGTAATAGTGCTAGAAAGGTTAGAAAGATGGAGTCTGACAGGAGAAATTCTAGTTACTGTGTGACTTTGAGCAAGTGATTTTCTAGACTTGATTTTCCTTATCTGAAAACTGGGGATAGTACAATGTACCTCTTAGTGCATAATGAAGATTAATTAAAAGGAAATAACATTTGTAAAATATCTAGAAAAACATCTGATACACAGGCAATCTATATGTTGATATTCATATTAATATTAAAGTGTATTAGTAGAGATGCGAAAAAGATGACATTCCTTCTCTAACAAAGTTTATTTTTGAAGCATATATAGCTTTAATGAGCTTTTGTGGAAATTTACTTCATTTAACTAAAATAAATGCAGAAACAAATTATTCTCTGTAGAAAATACTTCTATCTCACCTTAGTCGCTTCATTGATGATTTTGAACTTGGTAGAGTCTTCGCTTGTTGTGATTGAGTCTAGTAATGCATGATAGGTGGACTTCTTGGAGAGATACTGTTTCTGACGCCTACAGGTATGAAGTATAAAGATGCATGAGAATTATTTGTGACTGTCAGTATCCAATATTATCATGTGGAAATCATTAAAACTCACTATAATATTAAGTAATTGGGCACAGACAGTATTAGTACTCTAATAAAGTACTAATAAGAGTACTCTTATTATTAGAGTGCTAATAAGATGAGTACTAATAAGAATACTAATGAGATTATTCAACATAACACTGCTCAAAGGATGGCATCTTGTCTCCTTTATTGAGAAGGTGGGGCAATTTTCATAGATGACATTTATAAGCTTGTTAATTTCCCTCCCTCTTTCCATGAAATGGACACTTTAGTAGTAACTCAATAAATTCTAGTGGAAATCTAATATAAACTAGTGGTTTAACAAGGTGACCAGACATTCATTGTAGACTTCCCTCTAGGTACCTGTTTAGAATTAAAATGATATTCTTTTCTTCTTCTAGAACAAAGAGCGAATAAATTAGAAAGTCATAACATATATAATTTTTGATGATTTTTCACATAAAGACATTCAAAAATGAAGATTTTAAAGACATCGTTTTTGAGGATCTGGGGAAACACAATCTCATACATGATGGGAGCACAAAATGGAACAATTCCTATGGAAGGAAATCTGGCAATATTTAACATATTTCAAATGCATTAACTCTTTGATTCAGTAATCCCACTCCTAGAAATCTATCCTATAAATATACCCGCATGTGTAGGAAATGACATATGTTAACCTCTAGTGCTATTTTAACAAGATTAAAAACAACCCACAGGTCTAGCAGTAGGAGACAGACTGACTAAATCATAGTACATCTACCCAAATGGAATACTATACAACTATAAAAAGGGAGGACAATCTCCATTTACAGAGACAAGATGAGGAATGAGGTAGAAGGAGAAAGGGGTAAGAGTAACACTTTTCAATGTATATACCTTTTTTTAACAGACAGGGTCTCCCTCTGTCACCCAGGCCAGAGTGCAGTGGCACAATCATAGCTCACTGTAATTTCAAACTCCTGGGCTCAAGTGATCTTCCTGCCTTGGCCTCCCAAAGTGCTGGGACTACATGTGTGAGCCACTGAGCCTGGCCTCAATGTATACCTCTTTATGCTGTTATTATTATTATTTTAAAAATCACCTATCAGCTGCTTTATATTATTTTTGAGCCATGTAAAAATAGTATCTATTCAAAGACATAAAATTTAAAAGTTAGTCTGAAACAATTTTAGCTTTAAAAATAAAATACCTGTTTACTGAAAAATTTAAAATAGTATAGCAGTAAGCATATAAGGTTAAAGGTGAAAGTCTCCTGTCTGATGAATTACTTAATCATTAAATTTCCTAACTGACCCTTTCCTTAGAAAGTCTAACATTTCTCAAAAATTTAATAAGCATCAACTTTGAAATAGGCAGAAAATTTTTCATCTAGATAACATATTTACTTTCCTTACCTGTAGAAAGCAATCTTGCTGCAGTCTTTGAAAATGTTTTTATCCACAGCTTCATCTTCAACACTAAATAAGACATTTTAAGAAACTTATTTTACACAGGGTTTGAGAGTCCAATTTTTGTACCTTCTCTTAGTGTGAACAGACAAAATAAACCTTTGGAGTCTATTCTGCAATGCAAAATTGTGTCACAGCCATAACATAGCACAATAGCACATGTGCTGCAGAATAATATCCTTTTGTAAATCATCCAGGGTAAATAATATAACATCAAGTTCTGGGATTACTCTGAAAGCAATGGAAAAAGAGCACCGTCACTTACGAGGAAGGGTTCTTTTAAAATAATGACTGAAGGCTATGACTGCAACAGTAAAATCTGAAGGAGCAAAACCAAACCAAACCAAACACCCACCAAACAAACAAACAAACCAAAACCAACCAACCACAACCTACCCACCTATTTATTCAACAAAATGTTTTCAGAATATTCTTATTGGGTGCTGGGCTCTGAGGAAGATACGGACTGTGTCTAAGCTTTCTGCAAGAGCTTAACCAGCAATCACAATGCGAGCTGACAAAAGTATAACAGAGGTGCAAGGAATTAGTATAGGAACAGAAACAAAAGTGCTTCTAATCTTGGGTATAAAGAAAAAAGAAAAGGAAAAAGAACAGAAACAGATGTAGAAGAAAAATTTCTTGCTTTTTAAGATGAGGCTGGCAATCTAGGGGCCAATGCTTTTTAAAGCCAAGTTTTAAAACATGAACAAAATGTATATATATTGCTGCTTGAGTACTATATGTATTTAAACTAGCCTCCATCTGATTAAAATAATAATAGGCCATAAGTAGAAAAAAACACATTGGATTTCATGCAGACGTGTAGCTGAATACATCTGTAATCAGCATGTCCATGGTTATGTAGGAAAATATGACTGAATACAAATCTAAAAATATTATGAAAGCCCAGACAGATACACTTGGCCATAATAAAAAATTGTTTATCCTTCGTTGAACTCAGTCTTTGTCACCGTTTGAGTGTGCAAAGGGTAGAGAAATTTTCAGTCTCCTCTTTGAAGAATGAGCTCTGGAAATAATATAGGAAGAGATAAGTATAGCTGAACTTGGAAAGCAACACACTTGATATTGATGTTAGAGTTCTGATCAAACTTTTCCACTGCTAATGTTATTTAACCACCCTGAAAGTATTTTTGATGGGCTATTAATATCAACTAACTCCCTGCAGAATTGAAAAAAAAGTAAAAGTGCACAAATACCAAACATTTAAATAAAAAGTACAATTAAAAAAATCAGTGAAAACTTCAAAGTCAGAAATGTTGCTTTTAGGTACTTTCAGGTATTATTCCTTCCCTCAGTGGGCCTGAGGTCAGTCGCTGCAGGAGCACTGGACCTTTACCTGATTTCCTCTTTCTCAGCAGCTTCCATGACTCCCCAGGTCTCAGGCCAATGCCCAGGGTGATCAGGCCAATGCCCAGAGCGATCTCTTCAATCTCTTCAAAAAGCCGCCAGCACTTCACCACTCTCAAGTTTCTGGGAAAAGGAGTCTCCTCCAGATCCTCATGGAGTGACAGATCTTGACTCCTGCTCCTCAAATTTTTCAGGCCCAAACTAGCGTTTCTACGATGATTTATTTGGCAAATTTTTCTTGATTGTGGGTGGCTGATGAGCAACGTGCTTTTATTAGAAACTGTCTCGTGTATGCAATGAACTCTAGAGGATAAAAATCAAAAGCGTGAGAACTAGGAAGTACGGAGACAGCCTCCTTGATTGGGGCTAGGCATCCGCAGGTTTATCTCAGTGGTGGTGACGCCACAGATTTTGAAAACTGACCCATTCTCTCCCTATTTTTAGTTTTAAGTGGGAAGTGCCGGCCAGGTCTTTGCTGGAGGCTGATGTCTCTATCCAGATTCTACTGCAGCATCGTACTTTTCAATGCTAGAAAGGGACTTTGAAGTCTATTTATTACACCATCCAGTCTAGGAATTGACTGTACTCCACCACCGCCAAATTTCAGCCTTTGCTTAAATACCTCACAAACCGGAGAACTCACTACTAGACTCCATTCGGGCAGCCAGATTTACGGCTTTCCCAGACTTCTGGCCCCAACGTCTGACTTTGACTTGGAAGGGGCGAGCGGAAGGAGAGAACCAAACGCCGCACGAGGTGCTTGCCTGGTCCCTAAACCCGTTAATGGCTGGGAGAGAGAAGACTGAGGCCAGGGTGGCATCTGGCAATCACCCTAACTCAGTCGAGCAGCTTACAACTAGAGGACGCCTGCGCAGTAGATCCGGAGCCTCACTGACCACAGACAACAGTCTGAGGGAGGGGCCTCTGGGTCGCACAGCAAACAAGCCCCGCGAAGTTTCGAGGACCCGGATAATCCCGCCCCCAGAACAGGGCCGGAAGAGGGCGGGGCGAGCCGGAAGAAGGTGAAATGCTTTCAGTAGGCACTCCATGGCTGTGAAGATGGCGGCAGCTGCGTGGCTTCAGGTGTTTCCTGTCATTCTTCTGCTTTTGGGGGCTCAGCCGTCCCCGTTGTCGCTTTTCGGTGCAGGACCGGCACCCGTGTCTGCTGCCGACCGGTCGAAGTGGCACATTCCGATACCGTCGGTGAGTGCTCACTTCAGTACCGACTAAACCCGAAGGAGCAAGGGGTGGGGCTACGGCGGCCCAAGGGGTCCATGAAGGTTCCGCAAAAGTCGCTTCCAAAGGGGTGGGGTTGCCGGAATGGTCTGTGTCACTGGCCAACAGGGACCCACCTCCCTGGAGCAGAAAGCCGCGCGGTGTCTGTAGGCTAGCGGGACTGTCAGGGTCACTTCAGCCACGGAAATGAGTGGTGAAGTGGTTTCTCGTCAGAAAAGTAACAGAACTTTCAGTGCCTGATTTGAGAGACATGTAAACTTGACATACATGCAGAGAGTAGTTTATCTTTCAGATTAAATTTCAGAATACAGTGCTCCTGGGTTGAATGAGAGGGACATGTAAATAGGCTTTTTCAGTTCCTTTTTTTCCCTCTGCACTCTTTTTGTTGTTTCTGGGTAATTCTACTTACAAGGTGGTTTTATTTCGTTTGAACTTTGAAACGATTAGTTTTTGCTGTGTGATTAGGAAGCATAGGGATTTTAAAAAATGTATTTTAACGTGGTAATGGTTAAAATGGAAGAAATAGTATTCTGAAATCTAATGTGGTAAGGCTAGTCTTTCAATTCACAATCTAAATAGGTTGACGCTTTCTACTCCCCCCTCCCCCAAACCGCATTTGAGTAAGAGGTATAGTTCCGTGAGTTGAAAAGACCAGGAGGGAGGAAATGCTGGAAAGTATTAGTTAGCACTTTTAAAACTACTAATACATTGGCCTTTTTGTTTCATTTTGCTCTGGTCACTGATTGTAATGCCCAAGTCATATTTGGGCTTTCATATGGCAAGCATTATAGCTTTTATTCATTTGGTGAAGATCTTTATGTTCTCAATTTTAGGTTTTTACTTGTTATTAAAATGGTTAAGTCTTTTTAGGTATAAAAATAAAACTGTGGTTGTCTGCTCATTGTTTTCAAACAACAATTGGTTATTCTGGGCAGTGATCAGTAATGGCAATGAACTGATTGAGGGTTTTATATCCTATGAAGATTTAAGTTAAGTTGGGATATTCCAGCAGCCTCCCTTCTAGAGTCTGTGCCTCATGGCCTGTGGGGAAAAAATCGTGTCTCTGTTCTAAGGAGCAAAATCCTGCGTTTGGATATGGTTAAACTTTACTGAAAGAAAGGATGCTGTCTTTTCTTGGTTAGGAAAACTAATTTGAACATTTTATAAATTTAGGTAGTTATATTCTGCCTTGGGAATTAAAGTGATCTAATGCTAATTATCTTTCCTTTATCTTTGCAGGGGAAGAATTATTTTAGTTTTGGAAAGATCCTCTTCAGAAATACCACTATATTCCTGAAATGTGAGTTTTTGAATTTCATGAAGTTTTTATTTGAGTTTTTAAAAGTTATAGGTAAACTTTTAAATTACCTATTTTCTACCTCTGATGGGCTACTTGCAACCTGTTTTTAAGTTCTGAAATTTGATAGTCGGGTACTATCTAGGTATAAACATATTTAGTGTAACTAAGGTCCTTTCACTGGATAATTTTCAGAATACTTGTGTGAACTTTGTTTTTCTTTATTTTTTTAATTTTTAATTTTTTGGGTGGGGACAGGGCAAGGGGCGAGGAGGTGGCACCCATCCACTCCCACCCCCCTGTGAACTTTGTTTTCTTCCCTTGTTTTTCTAGTGTTCACCTTACATATGTATACACACTAAATATAATACATATACATATATACTAATATGTATTATATATTAATATATGTTCTACATATACTATATTGAGCATATATTCAGTCACATCTCAGTTGAATTACATTTACAGTCATGTGTTGCTTAATGACAGGGATACATTCTGAGAATGTCCTTAGGTGATTTCATCATTGTGCAAACATCACAGTATACGTACACAAATCTAGATGGTATAGCCTACTACATATCTAGGATATATGGTGTTGTGGGCTGTTCCTAGGCTACAAACCTGTACAGCATATTACTATACTGAATTTTGTAGGCATTTGTAACAGTGGTATTCGTGTATCTAAACATATGTAAACACAGAAAAGGTACAGTAAAAATACAGTATTAAAATCTTACAGGAACACTGTTGTATATGCAGCCTGTCATTGACGGAAACATGCGTCACATGATTGTAATTACATTGGTTAATTGCCTGCATGGTGTTTTAATCTGTTCTGAGTCATAGAGATACCACTACTTTTACTTTTGTGTGCTTGCTCAATGTTTACTGAAAACATGACCTAGGTTTGTTAGACCATTGGCTCTGAATAAATACATTCAGTAGATCTTTTATTTACATAAGGAGTATTTTACCACCCCAGAAAGAGGAAGCTAGAAATACTGTCAGGAAATAGGGATACGTAGAACAAAACCAGTTTGTCTAGTGGGAAAGCCACTGTATTAAAGAAAAGCTTCCTTTTAGTTCTGAAAGTGGCTTTAATTTAGAGAATGATCATGGGCAACATTATTTCAAGATCAGGGATAAAAATCCAGATCATCGATGCATGATTCTGTGCATATTCTTTCCATGAAAGTGTAAAATTTGTAAGTGGACAGTTGGATGATTTTATTCTTTCAATTGTTTAGTAAGTAGTTGTTAATACTTACTATATGCCAGGCACTGTTTAGACATCAGAGAAGAGAGAGAAAAATTTCCTTCCCTCATTGCCCTTACATTCTAGTGGGGGTGAAGCAGAAAGTAGAATTTCTATGAAGAATACACTATATCCATGAAAATATAATCTTCTGACTAATGGCTTAAATTTGATTTAAATCAAATCTACTCTGACATACTGGCCTTTCTTGTGAGATTGGTTTACTAAGTAAGAGTAGCTGTTAGGGATAGCAGGATTTTGTCTTTGGAATAGCATGACAGCCTGTTTGCTATTTTTAATTTTTATTCTTTTATTGGGTACAGTCTTTTCCTCACCCGTAATTTTTTTTCTTTATTCTTTTTTTTTACTACAATGAGGCCATGAATCTTCACCTGTATTTCGATCTAATAGTGTTTTGCCAAGTTAAACAAGCTACATATTTTAAAAGTGTCTGCATTCCATTGTTTTTGGAGGATTGAGGCTCCTTTAAATTTATATTTTTATTTGTTACTTCTGTGCTTTCTCATATTTGCCAATTGTCTCTGATTTTATTTTTTGTGAGTATGGCATATAGCTTTCCATGGAGTAGGTTCCATAGGGCCCGGCACAGTGGCTCACGCCTGTAATCCTAGCTAGAGCTCTGGGAGGCCGAGGCGGGCCGATTGTTCAAGGTCAGGAGTTCGAGACCAGCCTGAGCAAGAGCGAGACCCCGTCTCTACTAAAAATAGAAAGAAATTAATTGGCCAACTAAAAATATATAGAAAAAATTAGCCGGACATGGTGACGCATGCCTGTAGTCCCAGCTACTCAGGAGGCTGAAGCAGGAAGATTGCTTGAGCCCAGGAGTTGAAGGTTGCTGTGAGCTAGGCTGACGCCATGGCACTGTAGCCTGGGCAACACAGTGAGACTCTGTCTCAAAAAAAAAAAAAAAAAGTCTTCTGTAAAGTTTTTTTTTTTTTAAACTGATCCACAGTTTTAAAAGGTTAAAGACTGCTTAACTGCTATTTTTTTCTATGAACAACAATGTTTTTTATCTGAATATCCAGTTCTTTTTGCATATATAATTTCATTACCTTATGTTTGGAGAAGGAATGGTCTTTGAGTAGGTCACTTTAGGGCAAGAAATAAATAGAATGTAGGTTAACAGTTTAAGAAGAATGCTTTGTTTGGGAATCATCTTTTATTCACAAAGATTTCTTCTTTTATAGTTGATGGAGAACCTTGTGATCAGTCTTTGAATATAACCTGGTATCTGAAAAGTGCTGATTGTTACAATGAAATCTACAGCTTCAAGGTAAGGAACGTAAAATTACAGACTTTTCTTGTACCTTAGTGGTTGTCTGGTTCTAATCTCTTAATTTTATAGAGGAAGGAATATCATGTAGCTATGGAGGAGCAGAGCTGATACTAGAATGCATGCTTCCCAATTTGCAAACCTAACTATATCAGCAATTCTCAAACTTTTTGGTCTCAGAACTTACATTTTTAAAAATTACTGTAGACTCCAGAAAGCTTTTGCTCATGTAGGTTACTATGTTGGAAATTACAACTGAGAAAATAAAAATATTAATTTAATTTAAAGTAGCAATAATAAACTCATTAAATGTTAATATAAATAAAATTTTTGGTGAAAAATAACTATTTTTCCAAAAAAAAAGTCCATATAAGAATAGCATTGTTTTGCATTTTTGCAAATCTCTTTAATATCTGGCATAGCAGAAGATAGCTGGATATCTTCTCCTTCACTCAGTCTGTTATGATATTTTGGTTGAAGTATATGTGGAAAATCTGACCTCTTACAGATATATAGTTGAGAAAGAAAATGGTATTTTAATAGCATTTTCAGATAATTGAGGATCTTCTTTGATTCTATACCAAAGCTTAACAAGTGGAGTTTCTTAAAGATAGTTGAAATATGGAATCAAATCATATTAATGAATATTTTTGTACTCTAATACAAAATCCACTGGTGTGTCTTGTACTTTGTATGGATCTTTTATTCGTGCATGATTTTATAATATTGCTGTTTGGTCATTTAGAAAATATTGGTTGACTAAATTATATACATTTTCTAAATATTAACTTATTTACATTTCACTAAAAATTACATTGTTAATAACCATCCCCTGAGCCCCGCTGTCTCATCAGTAGTTTCTTAAGTATTGGATGCCATTAAGATCATGGTACAGATACAGGTTCTTCAGAATTCCAGTTTTTGCTTGAAAGGTCAAATTTTATCATTGTCAATGAATACTGTCAGTTGTCCTCCTTGAAGTGAGAGCTTCCATTGCTCATTTTCGGGGGAATTTCTTATAAATAATCAAGTCTCAAAAACTGCAGTTTGTTAGTCTTTCTTTCAAGTAAATGTGATGTTTGTTCCATGAGAAAAGTGATTAGTTCACAAGTCAAAAACAGCTGTAAAGTGCTTTATCTCAAGATAGTCATTTATTATATTTTGCATACCTTCCATTTTGTCACCAAGATTTAAAAAGTCATGTGCTGAAAGTTCCAGATTTAATAACACTCATAATTTTTACTACTCATCAAAGATATTCTCACATAAAAGTGGCATTTTTTTAAAGAGTTGGGGTCTTGCTGTATTGCCCAGGCTAGCCTCAAACACCTGGGCTCAGGTGATCCTCCTAACTTACCCTCCTGAGTAGCTGGGACTGTAGGCATGAGCCATTGTGCCTGGCTATCTTTTTTTTTTTGGCAATGTAGGATTGTGACTGTGAAGAGTATGACGACTAGTACCATTAGGTGCCACTACTTGGTTTCTGATAAAAGGTAGTACTTTTACCCACCATTGCTTTTGTAATATCAGTGCAAGGCAAATATACTATTATTATGAAGATAGTTTTGGCCACTTAGACCTTGTGAAACAGTTCATCTACTATACTTAGAGAGTTGCCATGGTACACGATACTTGAGCATTAAAAATATATTGCTCTGAGGTAGATTTTTCCAGCCTTTTCCATTCTGTTTCCATCTTTCATTTCAGTTGGCATGATTTTTCTTAAGATTCTCCTATTCTTGAAGTTTCTTCTTTTTCTTTTTTTAAAGATACAGTGTCTTGCTCTGTTGCCCAAACATGGAGTATAGTGGCCTCGATCATACCTCACTGTAACCTCAAATTCTTGGGCAAAAGCAATCCTCCTGCCTAAGCCTCCTGCATAGCTGTGACTACAGGTGCATGCTACTGTGCCCAGATAATTTTTAAATTTTTTGTGGAGGTGAGGTCTCACTCTGTTATCCAGGCTGATCTTGAACTCCTGGGCTCAAGTGATCCTCCCACCTTAGCCTCCCAAAGTGCTGAGATTATAGGCTTGAGCCACCGTGCCTGATGTTGAAGTTTCTCTACAAAGATAATTTCACTGACCTTTAGAAAACATCCATTGTCCAGTCAGTTTTTCAGAACTTAAGCATTGGAATCTCTGCTTAGTATTAAGTTTTTACATTATATTTTTTGCAGTGTTGGTAATTATTTTTGCTTTTTGTTATATGCCATTGGGTAGGGTAGGATTGACATGATGAGGGAACTGAAAAGACTAGAGAATTTAGAGAGAAATAATAACATCTCCAGAATATGGTCTGAAATATCATTGATCTTTTTCTCTCAATCACTGATTGAATTTGCAGTAAAAGGTTTATACATTTGAAATTTTGGCATAAACTGGTCTAGAGCTTAGGAGATGTTGTCTTCATAGGGTAGTGCAAATTAAGAATGTAAAAATTATTTTGGATTGCTACAGGATAAAAGTTTAGAGGTGACAAGCAGATGATTGAAGATGGGGAGCTTAGAAAAAAAGAGGGCAATATTAGAGAGATGAGTATGGGAGAGAAATCACAGAACTGATAGGTGAAGCCACAGAAATGATGATTTTGAGTATCGGCAGTGGGCTGCAAATGGCTGTAGCAGTTTTGTGCTGTGTTTTAGCTTATGAGCACAAGTAAATCTTTTTGTTGATGTTATTAATTTGATCAAGTAACTCTTTTAAATATATTTTCATGTGACAAAACCCTCTGGACTCTGACATTTTCCCAGCCTTCCCAGAATTGTTAGAGCAACTACCCTTTGTGAGCCAAAGACTAGAATTCTGCATTTTAGAGTCTAATAAGGTTAGATTCTTGGATACTATTTATATAGAGTGTTCATCTGATGCAAGTTGCAAACTCAAAATTATATTTGTACTACAGGTGATCTATTTGTTACCCTCTAAGTATCTTATTTGTGAAAGGTATATTAAATACTTTGTATCTTTTCTATTTTTCTAGTCAGAAGAAGTAGAGACATATTTGGAAAAACTTAAGGAAAAAAGAGGCTTGTCTGGAAAATATCAAACGTCATCAAAATTGTTCCAGAACTGCAGTGAACTCTTTAAAACACAGGTAATCTTTGAAAGTGGTTGGAGCAAGATTGAAGAGATGAAAAATGTAATTGTATTTTTGGCCATATCCATTTCCCACACCCCAGTTATTCCTTCTGGCAGGAATAAGTGGAAAGCATGTTCTAATAGGTGCATAGTCAGCCACTTAACATGTTCATCTCATCAAAGAGGGATGTACTTTCCTTTGTGTGTAAAAAGCAAACCTCCAATTTTTTTTATTGTGGTAAAATGTACATAACGTAAAATTTACTATTTTAACCATTTTTAAGTGTACAGTTCAATGGCATTAAATACATTTACATTGTAGTGCAGCCATCAGCCCATCTCCAGAACTTTCATCATCCTAAACTGAAACTTCATACCCATTAAACAGTAACTTCCATCACCCCTATGCTCCTGCTAGTTCCTAGTAACCACAGTTCTACTTTCTGTCTATGAATGTGACTACTCTAGATACCTCATATAAGTAGAATCATACAATTTTTTTTCTGACTTCTTTCACTTACCAGAATGTTTTCAAGGTTTATCCATGTTGTAGCATGTATCAAGATTTTATTCCTTTTTAAGGCTGAATAATATTCCACTGTATGCTTATACCATATTTTGTTTATCCATTCATCTGTTGATGGACATTTGAAACCTCAAATTTGTAATTCTCTTGTCATCTCATCTAATTGATATGTTCCCAGAAAAATCAAGGTTTTTAAGTTTTACTGCTACAGATCTACAATCAAAAGTGTATTATCACTGCCTTGTTTTGTGGAAAGAGGAAGATGGGAATAATATATTTTTAATGTTTCCATATATGTAATCATATAAGTGGAGATTCTGATATGAAATTCTTTTGTCTTAGAAATAGGATCTAATACCAACTTTTGATAGAAAAATTTAGAGGTGTTGAAAATAGCATTGTAATATAACCTTTACTTTGTCCTTTCTGCCCTTAAAAATTGCTTTGGAATATTTAGCAAATTGCTGTGAACTGGGAAGGAGTCCACTGGTCAGTTACTAGAAGTAAAGTTTATTGATAAGACTTTAATAATTGGTAGTTGATAAGCAGATGAAGTAATTGATAATAGGATTATAAGGGTTCAGTTCTTGGAGGGAAAAGAAAATAGCTTTAAAATGGTGGATGGAAGCGGGTGTAGTGGCTCATGCCTGTAATCCCAGCTGCTCAGAGGCTGAGGCAGGAGGATCACTTGAGGCCAGAAGTTTGAGATCAGCCTGGGTGATACAGCGCGACCTGGTCTCAAGAAAAAAATGGTGGAAGAATGGTAGAAAGAGAAAGCTAGAGACAATGTGATTTTGAGCATTTTGTATGTTTTCTGATGGTTCTCCAAATTTTCCCTCAGGCCAGTAGGATTGGTTGGTTGGTCTTTCTCAGATTTGATTATGGAAAGCTACATTGTGTCTTATTGCCCGAGGTTGACTCCTTTTAGATCTGCTATAGCCTTTCCAGGGTCTTGGCATATACCTGTGTTAGTAAAGTTTCCTTTTCTTCTCCAATCTAATGTAACAGAGTTGAATTATACAGTCTAATGACTCAGAAAGAAGAATGGCTCATCTACTCGTAACCTGGTAAGATAGATAGTGTGTTTTTTTTTTTTTACAGGCTTAGAATATTATGTGGAAGGAACAGTGGACCTAAGAGTTAGGAATCTTAGGTTCAGATCCTATTTTTTCATCTAAAGCTTTATAGCTTTGACCTGCATTTTCCTCATCTGTAGAATGAGGGGCAGTTATCTAAGATCCTTCTATTGGAAAGCATATATATCTAAGGCTTTGTCATTCTTAAATGTTTATTATTAATATAAAAAATTGAGTGGCCAGTTTGGTTTGATATTATTTTTTAGTTCTTAGCAGGGTTTTATTCACTTGTTTGTGATTGATTAGAAATCTTTTTTTTTGAGACAGGGTCTGTCTCTGTTGCCTAGGTTAGAGTGCAGTGGCATCATCATAGCTCACTGCAGCCTCAAACTATGCTCAAGCAAAATCCTCCTGCCTCAGCCTCCCAAGTAGCTAAGACTATAGGTGTGTGCCACCATGCCTGGCTAATTTTTTATTTTTTGTAGAGTTGGGTAGGAGGGTCTTGTTATGTTGCCCAGGCTGGTCTTGAACTCCTAGCCTCAAGCAGTCCTTCCCCCTTAGCCTTCCAAAGTGCTAGAATTACAGATGTGAGCTACTGCACCCAGCCTGGAAAACTTTTGTTTGCTATACTATATTATTATATTTGCTGTTACAGTACTACGTTTTAACCATTTCTGTGTATTTTGAGCTACATTTTTCTTTTAGTATTTATACATCTTTAATTTTAGTTTTACGTTTCTTTTATAGAGCTTTTCTGGGGATTTTGTGCATCGACTGCCTCTTTTAGGAGAAAAACAGGAGGTAATTGTTTTTCTTATATATTTCTGAGAGTAAAGTAAAAATTCTAGCAGCTCAGGAGCTTTATCTCCGGGGAGGGAGCACTGTGCATGGGTAGTCGGTGGAGGTGGCAGCTGGAGGAGCGCTAGAGATTAAAAAAAAAAAATGCTGAATTTTCTTTTTTTTACTGTTTAAAGGCTAAGGAGAATGGAACAAATCTTACCTTTATTGGAGACAAAACTGTAAGTGTATTTGGGAATTTGGGACATTGAACACATATTTTAGTTTTCTTACGTTCATGTATTTTGGAATTGTTCTTTCAGTATGCTAACATTTAAAAAGAAAGTTAAGACTGGAAGCTATACACCAAAATGTTAAAAATAGTTGTGTCTGGATGATAATCATGAGTGATTTTTATTTTCTTTGTGTTTTTTCTATTTTCTCTATTTTCTACAATAAACTTAAATTGCTATGGTCCCCTCCCTTAAATATTTGTAAACAGGAAGAAACTTATTAAAAACCTTAAACTCCATTTGAAATTATCTGTGATAGAATACAATTGGAAGAGAGTTTGGAAAATTGAAATAAGATCAAAAACTATAAATATGCCTTACATTTTCATAAGTACACATTATATGGATGCTTATTTCACTTTCTAATTCATAATAACTAATTCCTCAAAACTTTAGTGGTTAAAAATATAGAGGAAATAATTTATCCATGTTGGGTCATGATTTTTAAAAAGCTGGTTAAAGTTTTTAATTTCATAACAACTTTATTAAAACATGTGCATGTCGCAAAATTTACTTTTTTAAAGCATACAAATTAGTGGGTTTTAGTATATTCACAAGTTGTGCAACCACTGTCTAATTGCAGAAACTCTTCAACACCACAAAAAGTAACCCCATACTCATTATCAGTCACTTCCCATTTTTTGCTTCCTCTAGCCTCTGGGAATCATAAATTTTTTTGTCTCTATGGATTTTCCTCACCTTGACATTTTCTGTAACTGGAATCATATTATACGTGGCCTTGTGTTCAGACTCTTTCACAGTTTGCAACTCAGTCTTAACCTTTACTTCCTGCTGGCACAGAACCTTATGATCAGCCAGGGGTGAATGGTTAGGGCCATCTCAGGTCTCTCCTGGGCCTGCATAGCTCAGGGCATGTGTACATAGCCATGCATATACTTGTGGCCTTTCTAGATTTCCAGTAATATTTTGGGGCTTTTCAAAGTTCCTATAGACATCTCATTCTCCCGTTTTTCCTTATTTAAGTTTTTGGTCAGCCTTTTGGTAGTTTCAGCTGTTAATGTTGACTCAGGCAACTGTGATCTGCTGAGTGTTTTTGACATATGCCCTGAGTATAGGATTGTTGACACTGAGTGATCTCTGAGTCAGGTCAAATAAAGACAAACTCTGAGAATGGGGCTTTTCAGCAATCTGCCAGACAGCTCTGGCGATTGGTCTTTTAGGGACCTCCAAACCTGCTTTTTCTTTTTTTTTTTTTTAGTGTCTTATTATATGAATTTGTATTTGCAATATTGCAGTTTGTTAAATTCTCTATTCTTGAACATTTATGAGTTTCCTTATCTTGTAATTTTAAACAGTATTTTGATGAATATTCTTGTAGGTACATTTGTTTTAAAATCTTTATTTTCTGATTTCAAAAGATTTCTATATTGGTAAAAGCTTTTCATTCTATAACTTAAAGTAAAAATTCTTTGTAATTTTGATTTCTAGTAGTTTTAGCAGTTTGGTGTGTTTTCATAGAGCACATGCATATTAACCAAAATGAGATCATAGTATTTATACCACTGTGTATTATTTTCTTTTCACTAACAAATTCATACATTGAACACTACTTTTGTCATGGTTGCCTAACATTCCATTTATCATGGATTTTTTAATAATTAACTCCCAATTGGTGTACATTGGGTTGTTTCCAGATTTTCACTATTGTGGATAAGATCACATTCATAATGTCTAGATATATCTTTGTGTACATTTATAATGTTTTCTTTAGGCTAAATTCCTGGAAGTTGAACCACTGGATCCAAGGGTATGCACAGTTTTAAAATTCTTTTTTTATGCTTTGTCAAAGTGCTCTGCAGAGAAGTTGTAGCACTTTATGGTCCCAAGAAAGTGAGAGTGAGTTTCCATCTTTTTCCACAAACACTGGCTATTACTATTTAAAACAGATTTTATGCAGTTTGTCTAGTTAAGCAGTAATTTATTGTTATAAATTGTATTTAAAGAATTATTGGTGAAGGTGAATGTTCATTTATATGTATATTGGCTGTATTTTTGCTTTCTTCTGTTGTTATCTGTGCATAGCATACTTTGAGTTCTACTCAAGGCGTGAGCCTTGTTCCTAGTGATTAAAGCTGGCTGAAAGGTGACCTATTGAATATCACAAGTAATAATTAGAAATACTTAGTCAGTATTGGCCAACAAACATATGAAAAAATGCTCAACATCTCTAATCATCAGGGAAATGCAAATCAAAACCACAATGAGATATCACTTAACTCCAGTGAGAATGGCTTTTATCAAAAAGTCCCAGTACAACAAATGTTGCTGTGGATGTGGATCTCTCTAGATGGGAACACTCTTACACTGCTGGTGGGACTGCAAACTAGTACAACCTTTATGGAAATTAATATGGAGATACCTCAAAGAAATGAAAGTGGAACTACCATTTGATCCAGTAATTCTACTACTGGGTATTTACCCAAAGGAAAAAAAGACATTCTATAAAAAAGACATCTGCACTCGGGTGTTCATAGCAGCACAATTCACAATTGCAAAGGTGTGGAAACAACCCAAGTGTCCCTTAATACATGAGTAGATTAATAAAATGTGGTATATGTATACCATGGAGTACTACTCAGCCATAAAAAATGATGAACTAATACTACCCTTGTACTATCCTGGATGGAGCTGGAGGCCATTCTTCTAAGTGAAGTATCCTAAGAATGGAAAAATAAGCACCATATGTACTCACCATTAAATTGGTACTAATTGATCAACGCTTATGTGCACATATGGACGTAACATTCATAGGGCATCGGGCAGGTGGGCGGCTGAGGGGAGGAGGAGATGGGTAAATTTACACCTAATGGGTACAGTGCCTGATGTCTGGGGGTTGGGCATGCTTGTAACTCTGACTTGGGCAGTTCAAGGGCAATATATGTAACCAAAGTGTTTGTACCCCCATAATATTCTGAAATAAAAAACAAACTAAGAAATAGTATATAGTCAAAAGAAGTCAAAGAATTACCTGTTTTTGATCATTCTTCTTGTGAATTGGGCCTGAGTCAAATACCTTATAATCTTATTTAAGGATACTCACCAGTTCAGTACCTCCACTCTCTTTTATTAAAGCTCTGATGAAACACAGATGTTTGTAGAGGAAAGGTTGTCTCTCTGTTCCTTCCTCTAAGAAAAGATTGATAAAAGAGAACTTTAATATTTTGATTAACTCTTTTTTTTGTTTGATGTAAGTAGTAATTGTGATACATTCACCATTATAATTTTTGCAAAGTCAATAAACTGTTTTTTAGTGCAGTTTTAGGTTCACCACAAAATTAAGTACAAAGAGTTTCCCCATACCCCTGTACACCTGTACACTCAGCCTGTCCCATCATTAACAAACTGCATCACTGTGGTACACTTGTTAAAATTAGTCAACCCACATTGGCACATTGTTATCAACCAAAGTACATAGTTTACATTAGGGTTCACTCATGGGTTTTGAGAAATGTATGCCTTTTTTTTTTTTTTTTTAGACATAGTCTTGCTCTGTTGCCCAGGCTAGAGCGCCCTGGTGTTAGCCTAGCTCACAGCGATGTCAAACTCCTGGACCAAAGCGATTCTCCTGCCTCAGTCTCCCAAGTAGCTGGGACTACAGGCATGTGCCACCACGCCCAGCTAATTTTTCTATTTTTAGTATAGATGGGAGCGAGACCAGCCTCGCTCTTGCTCAGGCTGGTCTCAAACTCCTGAGCCCAAGCAATCCTCCCACCTTGGCCTCCCAGGGTGCTAGGATTACAGGCGTGAGCCACCGTGCCCAGCTGACAAATGTTTAATGATATTTCCACCATTATACTATACAGAATAGTTTCAGTGCCCTAAAAATCTTCTGTTCTCTGTCTGTTCATCACTCTCTTTCTCCTAAATGTCTAGTAATCACTGATCTTCTTACTGTCTCCATCGTTTTGCCCTTTCCAGAGTGTCAGTGGGAATCAGACCAATGCATAGCCTTTTCAGATTGGCTTCTTTCACTTAGTAATATGCACTCAAGCTTCCTCCATGTCTTCTGGTGGCTAGATAGCTCATTTCTTTTTAGTGCTAATCATCCATTGTTTGGATATATCAGTTTACATTCTCCTATTGAAGGACATCTTGGTTGTTTCAAGTTATAGCAATTATGAATACAGCTACTGTAGACATTTGTGTGCAGGTTTTTATATGGATGTAAGTTTTCATTTCCTTTGGGTGAATACAAGGAGCATGATTGCTGGATTATATGGTAAGAATATGTTTAGTTTTGTAACCGTTGAGAGTGTCAGTAACTAGATTACCACATGCAGCTTTAATTATCTTATCTTACTGACGGGATTAGAAAATTTGTGTTGAAGACTTATAATTTTGAGACATTATCGAGAAGACACTAGGAAACAATGGTTGACGTGGAGGGTTAAAAAAAGAAGACAGTGTTTTAAAAATTGTTCTGTTAAAAAGGAGAAAATAATAGTCATGGTGGTAGTTAAGAACACAGGCTCTGGGGTCAGATGTTCTAGATTTCAAAGTCCAACTCTACAACTTAAAACTTCCCTTGGAAAAATTAGTTATTTTCTTGTGCCTAAGTTTCTTGCATGGTAAACTGGAGCTAATAGGAGTGACACACCAAGAATTGTGGAGTAGGGAAGTCCAGTTCTTTGTGCCTCCACAAAAGCAACTAATAAGCTGTCAGACACTTAAAATAACAAGGAAAATTTTGCTGAAGAACCTGCTGTATTAAGAAAGTGCATTGGTGTTTTAAATTGTCTATTTACTATCCCCTCTTTCCTAGTTCAGAGGCAGGAAGATGGCAACCAGCAGTCCTGATGCAGATTGCTAATGCTAGAGGGACTAATATGAACCTTGTTCTTAAAGACTTGTGGTTGTGTGTTTTGACCTGTCTGGCAGCTCATTGAAGGACTTGTGCAAGGACTTTCTTTTGTTTTGCCTGACTTGGGAGTGTTTTAGGGCTGTGGTGGCTTCCTGGGTTGTGTTTGTCAAAGCGTTTACAGCCAGAAGTATTGGCTGCTTAGGGAAAGGAATAACAGTAGGGACAAGCAATAGATAGACTGTAAAGCCCGGGAATGATAAAGGATAGAAAGGACCAATGTGGGAGAAAAAGGGCTTTTAAAAGCTCCTCTATATGCTGGAGAATTGAGAAAGCCACGTGCATTCTCAGGACTGGACATGTGCTCAGAAAAGACCTTAGATAATCCTAAGCTTTCACATTGGCTGATCTTCAGGCTCTGCATAAGCAGAAAATGAAGACTAAGGAAGGGCTTTACCTGGCCCAGCTAAGTGTTGAAGCATTGCCCCATCTGTAAAGACTGGGAGGGTAATTTTTTTCTTTTTGGTTCCTAGTGTTTAAGAAGATCTTTGTCTAAACACTAGCTTGACCACTAAGCTAAAGGAACACAGACTCCAGTAGCAGACTTTACAAAAATAGTTTAGAAAAGTCACTAAACAAATAAAACACCAACAACTCACACCAGCAGCTAACAGGTAGAAGGCAGATTCTGGTTTCCAGAGCTACTACATTATGTTATTCAGAATGTTTATTAATAGTTTTCAACAAAAATTTTGAGGTGTATAAAGAAAGAAGAAAGTATGGCACATTTACAGGATTTAAAAAAAATATAGAAAGTGCCTCTGAGGAAGCCTAAGTATTATTTACCAGGCAAAGACTTTAAATAAACTGTCTTAAATATGCTCAAACAGCTTAAAAAACCAGATGTTGTGGCACATACCTGTAGCCCCAGCTACTTGGGAGGC
This sequence comes from Cheirogaleus major, assembly GCA_963574435.1. Classification (NCBI taxonomy): domain Eukaryota; kingdom Metazoa; phylum Chordata; class Mammalia; order Primates; family Cheirogaleidae; genus Cheirogaleus; species Cheirogaleus major. The sequence goes on from CAUYPO010036162.1 coordinate 23,971, forward strand.
TGAGGCAGGAGGATCGCTTTAGCTCAGGAATTTGAGTTCAGCCTGGGCAACATAGCAAGACTCAGTCTCTTAAAAAAAAAAAAAAAAAGAAGACATTATAAGATGATAAAAAGACTGAGAAAAGCAAGAATGAAGAACTAAAGAAAACCAGGAAAACATAGAGATAAAAATGATAAAAAGAATGAAGACAAATGAACAGAGCCTGAGAGACCTATGGGACACCACCAAGTATATCAATGTGCACATAATAGGAATTCTAGAGGGAGAAGAGAGAGAGAAAAGTATGCAAAGAATGTTTGAGGAAATAGTGGCCAAAAACTCTCCAAATTTGATAAAAGCATTGATTTGAAAAAGACTGAGAAGCTCACAAAGCTCAAACTCTAAACAGGAATGAATAAACAATGTTGTATGTCCATAAAATGTAATATCATTCATCCATAAAAATGTAAGTACTGATACATGTAATAGCATGGATGAACCTTGAAAACATTAAGTGAAAGACCCAGAAGTCCATGTGTTTATGGTTCATTTATATGAAATGTCCATAAATAGACAAATCCATGGAAACAGGAAGTAGATAAGTAGTTGCAAGTGGTGTCGGGAAGGACAAATGGGGAGTTACTGCTTAATGAGTACAAGGTCTCCTTTTGGAATGAGGAAAATGTTTTGGAACTAGATAGAGGCAGTGTTTGTACATCATTGTGTGGTGTACCACATGCTATTGAATTATACACATTAAAATTGTGGATTTCATGTTATGTGAAATTTACCTCAGTTTGAAAAGGAGGATTAAAGAACATAATAAATGGTGAATAGAGTGCCTGGCAAATCCTGGAATGTGGAAATCAGTCCCTTTTGAATTTGTAAGAGATGGTTTTAAGATATTTAAAATTGGTAATAGCAGTTTATTATACCTGTGTTTTATTGGTTAATGAGCAAGCAAGTTAAGGAAAGGTTTAGTAATTACGGATAAGACATGTGATACCCATAACTTCAAAGCTGTAAAGTTTTCTCACTGACTGCTCCTGAGTCTTGTCAGAGAGAGACTGTTAGGCAGAGATAAATGACTGTATGAGTTAGCATGACATTTATGCTCTTATGTTACTAAGATAACCTAGTAAATGTATAGCTGAAGAATCATTTAATCTGTTTGACACATTGAGTTTTTATTGTGGAATATAATTTCTGAACTATTACTTTGCCTTTTCTTGGGTTTGTAAGACATTTTAAACATTTGAGAAAAGTTGTGGCTACACAGGAAAATGCACAAATGTGTAAAATATGTTATCTACTTTTAGGGGTTTCATAGATCAGTGAAGCTTACTCAGAAATCTCTGGATAAATGTTTCTCCTTCTAAGACCAGATGGTAAAAATTGCAGTTCTAGATAGCAGTACCTTCTTTCACACATAAGGAAGAAGCAGCCAATCATTCTCTATGTACATCTTTATCTTTGTATCTTAGTCTTGTGTTCGTGAAGTTTAATCTGTGTGGAAAGTAAGAATTACTGGTCGAGGGCTTGGAGGCTGTTAATTTGTCTTCCTTGACTTTGGGGGGGGCAGTGACTCTTGCTTTCCACATAAACTAGCCCAAGGTTAAATTTTTTATATAAATGTGAGGCCATGTCAGCAGATATTCTGGTAGTCTTGTGCAGGGTGTTGAACAAAGGGAATTCGATTCAGGAATTGGTGTTTATAATTCATATTTGTTGACATCATCATAGTTTTTATAGGTGATTTAAATAATCCTTAGTTTAAATTCCTGAGCTTGTCATGATATGTGTGTAAAATATAACCTAATATCCAAATGTGGCTTAAACAGAGATTCAACTTAGTGATTTTTGTTGAGGTTTTCCTCATAAAGAAATGTTAAATGTATAAAATACAAGATACCTTGCCTTTTAGTAATCTAGTCTACTTTATTTTATGCACTGTAGGCTTGTTTGTTGTGCCTACTGTTTTAATGAATGAAAGTGAAGGACTCTACCATGTTTCTGGAGACATTCTGGAGCAAAATTTTCATATTATTAACTTGTGCTTTCAATTCTGAAGATCTGAAGGTTTGGTGCCTTTTTCCCCTCTCTAGGCAATGCATGAACCATTGCAAACTTGGCAAGATGCACCATACATTTTTATTGTACATGTTGGCATTTCATCCTCAAAGGAATCATCAAAAGAAAATTCACTAAGTAATCTTTTTACCAGTAAGTTCAATTCATTTCTTTTTAACATTCGTATTGTTATCTAGTTATAGTTATAACTATCTAGTTATGTCATACATGGTGGTAGGTAGTATAAAATTGCTTTAAGTAAGGGATAATTTATTAAGAATGTTGTGAAGTGGGGAAATTGGGGAAAATTAACATTTTTCTGCACCTGCTATTACTAGGCACAGTTGTGGGCACTTCACATGTTTCTTACTAGGTTTCATTTTCCTTCATTTGATCCTCCTGCATTTTAAATTTTTAATTAGTGTCATCTTTTCAGTATTCTGAACTAGAATTGTCGAAACTTGGTTACCAAGCCAGAACTCAGAAAATTTTAAATTAATTAACATTGGTAATTTTTAATGTCTCAAGAATTTTTTTTTAAGTTTTTTCATTTCTGTTGTTGCTGCTCAGTTCATCTTTTACCTGGAATTTTACAGTAACTCCCTAATTGGTCTTATTTCCTATGGTTTCCTTTTTAGTTTCTTCTTTCTACTGTGTAGTTTCTTTATATACCCTGCTTACTCAAGTAGAATATTGAGTGGAAACAATGATGGCAGCCATCCTTATCTTGCTCCTGACTTCTCTGGCAGTATTGCTACATTTCACCATTAAGTATGATGTTTACTGTAGGTTTTTCCAAACATTCTTTTTTTCTTTCTTTTATTCTTTTCTCTCCCTATTTTTTTTTTTTTTTTTTTGAGACAGGGTCTCGCTCTGTCACCTGGGCTAGAGTGCAGTGACATTATCATAGCTCACTCAAATTCCTGGGTTTAAGCGATCCTCCTGCCTCAAACTCCCAAATAGCTGGGACAACGAGTACGTGCCACCATGCCCAAATAATTTTTCTATTTTTTGTAGAGACGGTGTCTCACTTTTGCTCAAGCTGGTCTCTAACTCCTGCCCTCAAGCAATCCTCCTGCCTTGGCCTCCCAAAGTCCTAGGATTACAGGCATGAGCTAACACATCTGGCCTCAAAATACTCTTTATTTGGTTAAGGATATTCCTTTCTATTTCTAGGTTGCTAAGAGTAGTTTCCTTTTTTTTTTTCTTAGTATTAAGAAGAGAATACTCAGTTTTGTTTTTTTTTTTTAAAGGGTTTGATTATATTGGTTAAAATGATCATATGGGCTTTCTCATTTGGTATGTTGCTGTGGAACATTATATTAACTGGTCTTCTTTCTATTCTTTTTGTATGTGTGTCAAATACCCAAGGAAGGGAAAAACTGGTTTTCTAATGTTAAAACTATTCTTGAATTTTTGGGATACCACTACTTGATCGTTTTTTTTTGGGGGGGGGGACAGAGTCTCACTTTGTTGCCCAGGCTAGAGTGAGTGCCATGGTGTCAGTCTAGCTCAGAGCAACCTCAATCTCCTGGGCTCAAGCGATCCTACTGCCTCAGCCTCCTGAGTAGCTGGGACTACAGGCATGCGCCACCATGCCCGGCTAATTTTTTCTGTATAAATTTTTAGTTGGTCAATTGATTTCTTTCTATTTTTAGTAGAGACGGGGTCTCGCTCAGGCTGGTTTCTAACTCCTGACCTTGAGCATTCTGCCCGCCTCGGCCTCCCAGAGTGCTAGGATTACAGGCGTGAGCCACCACGCCCGGCCCACTACTTGGTTTTGACATACAAATGCACACAAACACATACACACCTTCATACACATTACTGGATTCTATTTGCTAGTATTTTTTTAAAGTTTGTTGTCTATGTTCAAATAAGATAGGCCTATAATTTTCTTTTCTCATACTGTCTTTCACTGGTTTTGGCATCCAAGTTATGTTAGTCTCCTCATACAATGAATTGGAGAATGTCACCTATTTTTAAATTCTGTGGAACAGTTTTTGTAAGGGTAGCATTATCCATTCCTTGAATTTCTGGTAGAACTCACCTATAACACTGTTTCAACCTAATGTTCTTTCCCCTCCCAGGTAGATTTTAATCAACTGATTTATTGTCTTTTTTGGTAAGAACTGGTTTTAGTTTTTCTGTTTTCCCATGAATCAGTGTTTCTTTTTTTAATTTGGCCTTCTGAGAAATTGTCCATTTTATTTAAGATTTCAGATTTATTGATAATTATTAATGATATTTCTTTAGAGAATCTACTGTATCTATAGCCTTTGAAATCCTTAATATTGCTTTTTCATCTTCTCTTTTTAATTTGTTAAATTTTTCTAGAATTTTATTTTATTATATTTTCATCCAAATGAACCAGCTTTTGGTTTTGTTAATTTTCCCAACTATTACTTTGTCTGTTTCATTAGCATCTACTTTATTATTTCTTTCATTTGACTTAATTTTAAACTTTTGTTTTTTATGATTCTTGTTTTGAATGCTCAACTCCCAATTCAAGAATGGGTCTTATGCCTTATAGTGATATGGAGGTGTAGTAGATCTAGGCAACCAGAGGGTGGCCTGGCACAATTTCTGGACCCTATAATGTGTGTGTATTCTCCTGTTTCTTTAGGCCCACAACTTTCTAATGGATAATAGTCTCAAGGAGCAGTTGCCAGTGTTTATTTTCAACCTTCTTTCTTTGAAAAGAATGGAAGGGAAGCCCTTCTCCACACTACTTCTTCCTCTTCATACATCAAATCTGGCTATGGTCCCTCCTCTTTTTCTTTGAAACCTACTATTAGTCTGTCTCCGGAGATGATCATTTCTCAAATAAATCGGATTTTTATTTATTAATCATACTTAGAATTTATCTAGCTCATTGTCAATTAGTCTTAAAATAGTCAATCTTAAAATAGTTTTTCAGTTACAGACCATCTTAAAATAGTAGGTTTGCTTCAGTGAGGCAGATATGTCTTTAAGATTCATGCTGTTGCTACCACTTTTTCTGCTTCATTAAACACTTTGTAATTATTAACAAAGTTTTTGGAAAAACTGTTAACTAACAAGTTTTGGGAAAGTTCAGTTCTATGTTTATGGGATGGTTCTTTGCTTACATCTGAACTTTTGAGTTATTTTCAGTTTGGGGTGAGGATCTAGGGTACATGATTGGAAAGCTGGATTGTTTTCCACCTTATTTTATCAGGGAAAAATAAATGCAATCCTGTGCATCATTTGTGTGAGTTAATAATGAATTTATTTTATTTTTATACTTTCTTCTGAAAAGGATGCATTAATGTGACAAGATCACATAAAATTGTAGTTGGTAGAAAAATAATAAAGCATTAGGAAAATATAGGTAAGGAAGGAGAGAAAATACAGAAGGTGTTAGAATGAAGAAAGGAAGTCCTGTAAAACATTAATGATGTGTTGTAAGAACAATTATATATGAAATGTGTTTGGAATTTAGAGTAATGATGAGTAGTTCCAAATAGGCAGCCAGAGAAGGCTTTATGGAGGAAATATCATTCAGTCTAATCTTTTTTTTTTTTGAGACAGAGTCTCACTTTGTTGCCTAGACTAGAGTGAGTGCCATGGGGTCAGCCTAGCTCACAGTGACCTCAAACTCCTCGGCTCAAGCAATCCTACTGCCTCAGCCTCTCCCGAGTAGCTGGGACTACAGGCATGCGCCACCATGCCTGGCTAATTTTTTGTATATGTTATTAGTTGGCCAATTAATTTCTTTCTATTTTTAGTAGAGACGGGGTCTCGCTCTTGCTGAGGCTGGTTTTGAACTCCTGACCTTGAGCAATCCTCCCGCCTCGGTCTCCCAGAGTGCTAGGATTACAGGCGTGAGCCACCACGCCTGGCCCATTCAGTCTAATCTTTAAAGAATGTAAGAATGGGAACAAAAGGGCTTTCCCACTTCAGACTGGAACAGAGCCTTGGAAACCTGTGCAGGACACAGCATGAACTATGAGAACACTCAGTGAATTTCAAAATGCTGTACAAATGTAATATGCACTAGGATTGAAGTGGTTAAAAGCAAATGATCCAGTGAACTTTTCATTAATTTCATTGAACATTAGACAATGTTTTTGTTTAATTTCTGTCCACATTAAATTAATTCTAAGGACTGTGTTTTGACAGTGACTGTTGAAGTGAAGGGTCCATATGAATACCTCACACTTGAAGACTATCCCTTGATGATTGTAAGTGACCTTTTATTCTTTACCCTCAGCATTGAATGAGTTTAGCTTGAAAGATTGTTCATGTTTTGTGGCAGTATTCTTTTTTTTTAAAGATTTGTATCTACATAGTTCAGAAAATGTTGCCTATAATTCTGGATTTATTTTTTATTAGACTGAGACTTTTGGAGGGTCAGTGACCCTTATGTGCCTTATTTTCTTATTTGTAAAATGAAGGAGTCAATAATCTGTGGATTTTAGACTTGGGAAGTACTTCAAAGATTGTCTCACATCTCATTCTCTCTAGGATCCATAGCAGGGCACTTCTTACTACAACCCTGTCGTTTCTGATCCCACTTAAAGTAACCACATGGTGAAACTTCCTCTTCTTCATTGTGTGCGCCTGAGTATGTGTGCATGCACCTGTGTCTGAGAATATCCTTAATCTATTTTCAGACTTCCTTTGTTCGTGATTATTCTCTTCTTCCTTCCCCTTTATTAGTTTTCCCATTTTGTCGTGTTTCCTTGTCTCTAGATGTATCCTCACCCAGTCATGCCTTTTTTCCTCTTCAATGTTGTCTTCATTTATATAACTTTAGGTTATGAGCTGAGAAAGCTCTTTTAATACAGAAGAACAGTCACTCTTGAGAAATTCTTACATTATCTTCCTGTGCTCAAGAGGAGATAATTCTTTCCTGTTAGTATTAAACTCCAAAGAAATAATTATTTTTAAATAGAAGGTAGAATATGTATGTTTTTGTAATTTGTTAAAACTGTATATTGATTCTAAATCTAGATACTTCACTTTTGGCCCTAATTCTTCTTTTTATCTCTTATTCAATTTACTGACAGTTTTTTATGGTGATGTGTATTGTATATGTCCTCTTTGGTGTTCTGTGGCTGGCATGGTCTGCCTGCTACTGGAGAGATCTTCTGAGAATTCAGTTTTGGATTGGTGCTGTCATCTTCTTGGGAATGCTTGAGAAGGCTGTCTTCTATGCAGAATTTCAGAATATTCGGTACAAAGGAGAATCTGGTATGTAACCAAAAAATGTTTATCAATTTGGGTGATTGGCAGGTGAGATCTGTGAACATTTTCCTAAGGTCAACAGTCATTAAACAGGTCTAACTTTCCAATTCCTTAATTATTAGACTAACTTAAGCAGAATCACTATGATTGTGACTTTTAGTTTTAATCTCATAATTTATGGGTTTAGTGATGTGAGTAATTTTAGTGAAATATCCTCACAAAAGTTATAGACCATATTGGGAATGATTATTACCATTACCAAATCTCAATTGCCATTGATTTCTAAGTCACCATTATAATACATATCTGAGAAAGAAGGTAAACAATGCCAATTTATTTGTAAGATGGTTGTAAGATACACCTTGATTTCAAAGATGTTAAAATGTGGGGTAAAGTGCATCTAAGAATTGATATTAGTAATATCGAGAAAATAGGAGGGTGCTTATGGTTTAGTAAGGTGAACTGGTAATAAATTGTTTTATGCTGAAGTTTTTTGTGATCAATTCTCTTATCAGACCATTGGCTAGTAATAATTGTTGCAGGATATACTAATTAGATCTTTCGCTGGTCTTTGAAAAGTCTTGAAAATAGTAGATGTAAAAATGAATTGAAAACTGTATGTTCCTACATGTGTGTGCATATGAGTGTATTTTGTACTTTTGTGTAGTTAAATTTCATAGCTTTTGAAAATGGTGGTAGTGGAGGGGAGGGTAGAATTTCCTTGCTGCTACAAACTGTCCATAGAGGTAGGGTGAAGTATTCTGTCATCGTTTTAGTGAAGTTGGGAGTGGGTGGGGGAGGAAGCTGAGTTGAGCACACCTCTATTGCCATACATACCCATGAGTAAGATTGCAAGCGATATCACCTTGTGTATTTATAAAAATTGCAGAAGAGTTACTCTATTTTAGTAGGACTAATACCACTGCTCATTCTGGAGAGTGTTAGAGATCTACATTCTGGAACTGCAATCATGCCTGTTGCCTAACCTAGACAATTGTGTCATTTCTTCCTTTCTTCTCCCTCTCTTCTTTCTCAAGTCCAAGGTGCTCTGATCCTTGCAGAGCTGCTTTCCGCAGTGAAACGCTCACTGGCTCGAACGCTGGTCATAATAGTCAGTCTGGGATATGGCATAGTCAAGTAAGTATTCACTTCTTGTGTGGAAGAGCAAATTAAAATGAAACAGTATTGCAGGTTCCTAATGTAGTTTTGAAATAGCTGATAAAAGACATAATTTTGAAATATGAAAAGATATCTGAAATTTTGTAGCATTGTAATGTTGGCAAAATACTAGTATTTCATTTCACTTCTTACAAGGAGTGTCTGCAGGAAAACCTGCAACAAATGATATGGAAACACCAAACTTATGAAGTAAATTTATAACAACTTTATTCTTCTAAAATATTTTTACAAATCATATTTTTTATGGGAACAGTCTATAGACATTCTTCTAGGCATCATTCTAGGCTCTGGGGATACAGCAAATTTATAAAAGACTTGGAGTTTACATTTGTGGAGGGAAGGGACAAAGACAAAATTTAAATAAGTGAGTAAAATATCTAATATATCAGAGAAAAATGCAATGGAGTAGATAATTCAGGGAAAGGGGACAGGGAGTGTTAGTGCTAGGCAGGAGCTGGATTTTGCATTGAAAATAGGGTGATGAAGGAAGACTTCAGTTCACTTAGTGGAATTTAAGCAAAGACCTCAAGGAGGTGAGGGAGCTATATGCCTACCTAGGGGAAGAGATGCTGAGATGAGATCAGATTCTGTAATGTTTTGAAGGTAGAACTAGAACCAGTGGAATTTGCTGATGGATCAGATGTATGATGTGAGAGAGAAGAGTAATCAAGGATGATGCCAACTGTTTTGGTCAGATCAAGTGGCAGGATGGAATTGATACTTATTGAGTTTAGGAAGACCTTAGATGATGTAAATTTGGAGTAGGGGCAAGATTAGAAGTTCAGTTGAATATCTAAGTGGGGGAAACAAAGGGGGAGAGGTTGGGGCAGAGATAAAAGTTTGGGAGTCATGAAGATGTAGATCTTATTAAGTCATAAGACTGGATGTGATCACCAAGGAAGTGAGTATATACAGAGAAGAGGTCCAAGGACGGGACCCTTTTGATTATTATTACTTAGCAGTCTATGAAATGGAGTCGAGTTAGCAGAGGAAATTGAGGAATGACCAGTGAGTTGGGAGGCTAGCTGAAGACTGTGTTTCAAGGAGGGAGCGATTAATGGTATCAAATGATCCTGATGGGTCAAATAAGAGGATTGAAAATTGACTATTGGGTTTGGCTACTTGGAAGGTCTTAGTTACCATAACAAGAACAGTTTTGGTGACGTGGTAGGGGCAAAAGCCCTATTGGAGAGAGTTCAAGAGGGAATAGGAGGAGGGGAATGGAGTTAGCCAGGTATAGACAGTTATTTCCGGGAGTTTTGCTGTAAATGGGATTAAGTGGTGGGGGTGTTACTTTTTTAAATTTATTTACTCATTTAAAGGAGTTTTGCTTTAAATGGGATTACAGGAATGGCAGGTTTTAATTCTTAAAATTTATTTAACAAATATTTCAGTGCCTTCTATATGCCAGGAAGCATTCTAGCTTTCTAAGATGAGTGGGGGGAAAATTTCCTGCTCATAAGGAGCTTTTCCTGGTGTATGACAAAAAATATAAGAACAAATATTGGTAAGGCTTAGGCAGACATGATTTAAGGCAGTGCATCTCAAGGTATACTGTACTAAGGAATCACCTCGGGATTTTGTTAAAATGTAAATTCTACTTCAGGATTTTGAATATCAAGGATCTGAGGCTTTTCCTCCTTCAAACAGAGGTTACTCAAAAGACTTTTCATATTTTGTTGGGTATTGAGCTTACAAATACATTGTTTATTTAGTAAACTACAATAGGATATATTGATATATATTTGATTATATTAAATTCTTAGATTATTTAATAATGATATTGTGCTTATTTTTTTTAAAGTCCATTTTGTAGCCATTGAAATATAAAGAAAAGTCCTCATCTATTAAAGACACATACTGGAACATATACATATAAAAACACGCTGTTTAGGATTTGCTTCAAGATAATATGAAAGGATGGGAAGAGGATGGGGTATGCATGGGGAAGAATTAGCCATAGGTTGATGATTGTTGGGACTGGGTGATGAGTTTATTATACTATTTTTGAATATGTTTCCAAATTCTGTGCAATAAAAAGTTTTTAAAAATACAGTAACCAGGGGCCAGATCTTAAATTCTAGTATTCTGTCTTGTTTTAAGACCATATGTTGGCCGGGCACGATGGCTCACAGCTGTAATCCTAGCACTCTGGGAGGCCGAGGCGGGCGGATCATTTGAGCTCAGGAGTTCGAGACCAGCCTGAGCAAGAGCGAGACCCCATCTCTACTAAAAAAATAGAAAGAAATTAACTGGACAACTAAAGATATATATATATAAAATTAGCAGGGCATGGTAGCGCACGCCTGTAGTCCCAGCTACTCAGGAGGCTGAGGCAGGAGGATCGCATGAGCCCAGGAGTTTGAGGTTGCTGTGAGCTAGGCTGACGACACCGTACTCTAGCCCA
>CAUYPO010036166.1:0-45191 GCA_963574435.1 Cheirogaleus major
AGCTAGAGTGCAAGTGGCATTATCATAGTTCACTGCAACCTCAAACTCCTGGGCTTGGCTGGGCACTGCAGCTCACGCCTGTAATCCTAGCACTCTGGGAGGCTGTGGAGGGAGGATTGCTTGAGCTCAGAAGTTTGAGACAAGCCTGAGCAAGAGTGAGACCTTTTCTCTATAAAAAATAGAAAAATTAGCTGGGTGTGGTGGTGTGAGCCTGTATTGCCTATATTCCCTGTTACTCAGGAGGCTGAGGCAGGAGAATCGCTTGAGTCCAGGAGTTTGAGGTTGCAGTGAGCTATGATGACACCACTGCACTCTAGCTAGGGTGACAGAGCAAGACCCTGTCTCAAAAACAAAACAAAACAAAAGAGACAAAACAAAACATCACCCAAAACCACAAACCAAAAAACTCCTGGTATATGATGTAAGGTAGGAGTCCAACTTAATTTTTTGCATGTGGCATCCACTTGTCCCAGTCCCATTTGTTGAAAAGACCATTCTTTCTCCATTGAGTGGTTTTGGCACCCTTGTTGAAAATCAGTTGACAATCAGTTGGGGTGGGTTTGTTTCTGGACTCTCAATTCTATTCCACTGATCTATTTCTTTATCCTTGTGCCAATACAACCCTGCATTGAGTACTGCAGCTTTGTAGTAAGTTTTGAAATTGGGATGTGGGAGTCCCAGGCCTGATACTTTGTTCTTCTTTTTCAGGATTGTTTAGCTATTTTGAGTCTCTTGAAATTCCTATGAATTTTAAAATTGGCTTGTCAGTTTGTACAAAGAAGTCAGCTGGGATTCTGATAGCAATAGCATCAAATCTGTAGGTCAGTTCGGGCAGTATTGCCATTTTAACAATGTTAAGTCTTCCAATCCATGAACGTGGGATGTTTTTCCATTTATTTAGACTTGATCTTAGCCAAAAGGCCGAGAAGCGATTTTTCCATTTATTTAGATTCCTTTAATTTCTTTCAACAATGTTTTCTAGTTTTCAGAGTAATATATTTTGTTAAATGTAATCCTAGGTATTTTATTCTTTTAGTGCTATCATTCAGGTAGTACTTTGATGGTTTGTGATAGTACTTCTGCAAAGTCTTCTTACCAGGTAAAGAGGTGGAATGAGTAGCACTGAAAAAACATCTTCTCTGTTGTTGGCAGGACAGAGGGCAGGGGACTTTCTGCTGTTCTTCAGGAGGCTGTGTTTCAGGTCTTTCACCATCCTGGGGCAGGGAACTGAGGGATACACCAGCCTGCAAAGAACTCCATGTACCCAGCTACAAATGGTTCCCGTCTTTCTGTCCTGATCAGAATCCTGTGTGGTGGTGGGGAGAGAGGTGGGGGAAGAGCTAGGCGGTGCTGAGGAGTGAGTAGCTAAAGATAGCTCTCAGTCAACAGGAAGGCAATCCGAGTGGACTAACTCACACTAATATTTAAATTACTAATATCCCCTCTCCAACTTCTGAGCTTTATCTACTGTTCCAAAAGAGGAAAATTATTAGCCCAAACCGGTCACTAATTAAGAGAACTTTGGTAGCATAAAAAGAGAAGTTAGCAGTGGGAAAAACACTTTTGGATTCGATCTGGGGGACTGGGACAGTTTTTGAGGAGAGAGGATGTCACAATACAAGTTAGGAAGTCATATTACTCATGTGCCTGCTCCAGTGGTCAGTTCCCCTCTCCTATATCTGCTTCTTGTGGCTTCTTTCCTTTTATTCTGTTTATTCTAGTAATGGTGGTGGCGCTCCTTAGTGTGAGCAGGGAAAGAGTTGAAGTCAGGCCTGACATGTACGTGCAGTTATGTCCCCAGCATCTGCAAGTCTAAGGTAGCACTTTTCCTAAATGACACCTGTCAAGGGAAAAGAAGCCAAACTCTGTAAACTAATTTAAAGAGATTTATTCTGAGCTAAATTTGAGGACCGTGGCCTGGAGCCACACCCAAGAAGCCTAGAGCAAGAGGACTTGCTGTGGTTGGGTTACAGTTTGGTTTTCTACATTTCAGGGATACAGGAATTACAGGTAAAGTCATAAATCAGTACGTGGAAGGCATACTTTGGTTTGGCTGGAAAAGGTGGGACATCTCAAATCCGGGGCTTACGAGTCATAGGTGGGTTTAGGGATTCTCTAGCTGACAATTGGCTGAAAAAGTTAGGCTTTGTCTAAAAGACCAAGAGTCAGCAGAAAGGAGTTAAGATAAGGGTCTTCTATCTTTCATGTGATGCTATACCGGAATCAGGTTGGGAAGTAAACCACATTATATTGGTTAACAAAACCTGTTTAGTGAGACTTTGTCATTTGCAGGCATAACTCACCAGGCGCCCTTAGAAAGGAATTTGGGCAAAAGAAAAAGATCAGAGTTTGGTCCTCACACCAAAATAATTGTGAGGTTAAAATTCTGTACTTCTTTTTGTTATTCTCAGGTTTTAAACCCTAAATTTGGCCTATCATCATGTTTACGACCCTAAATGGAATTCATATATTGTAAAGATTAGCAAGTTAGTAGTCTCATAGATTTGTGTCCCATTAACCAGTGTTTTTACACTGCTAATAAACCTTAAAAAAGAAATGTTGTATCCTCTTTATTCTTTTCTTTTGTGATGAATGGTAGAAAAACTTAAATGCAATTTTATTTGTGTTTCTGACTTCAGCTGAATTTCGGAGTTCTGTTTGTTTTCCCATCTTAGTTTATCTTTTTTTAGTTCTAAGCTGGGACCGAGGGAGACAGTGTGGGTCTGGTTTGGAGATGATTCTGCTTGTACTGCAGACCTTCCCCGAACGCGCATGGCTTCACAGCTTCAGCCCAGCTTACATGTTTCGATGCAGCTGTACTTTCTTTTCCTTTTTCGTTGTGCAACCACTCTATGAACAATTTCAGTGACCCTTGTCTATTTTTTAATAATCCTTTCCCTTAACTAACTTCTTGACCTTTTGAGTTGTTTCCCACAAATGGTGGATTTTCTGCAAGATGAAAGAGATTCTGAAGGCTCCAGGGCAGACGTCCTGAAACCAAGATTCACCATCCCCCACAACCTGCCCCAAGGCACACGGCTGCGCCTTTAAAAGCCCAAGATCTCTGGATTTGAGGCAGCTTCTCCTATTCTTCCCAACAAGATGACAAGACTTCTGTTGTCTGTTGTATTAAAAATTCCTTTCTGGCAGTCGCAGTGGCTCATGCCTGTAATCCTAGCACCCCAGGAGGCCAAGGAGGGAGGATTGCTTGAGGCCAGGAGTTCAAGACCAGCTTCAGCAATATAGCAAGACCCTGTGTCTATATAAAATAGAAAAATTAGACAAGCATGGTAGTACCACCTGTAGTCCCAGCTACTCGGGAGGCTGAGGCAAAAGGATTGCTTGAGACCAGGAGTTTGAGGTTGCTGTGAGCTAGGCTGATGCCATGGCACTCTGGGCTGGGCAACAGAATGAGACAATGTCTCAAAAAAAAAAAAAATTCCTTTCGTCCTTGGCAGTCTTCATTGTCTCATTAATTGGATCTTTGTTCAAGGAGCAACAGACCGAGGCTGAAACCCCCTTGTGGTTTCCACAACAGTCAATTTTTTCGATTGCACGAATTGGGGTTTCCTTCAAGGACCATTGATGTCAGAGCCCAGGAGATGCTGGACCCTGAAGCCACTGGTAAAGTGAGATCTTTGGGTGCTGGGCTGGCTCTAAGCAGCCCTGTGGACTTTAGCAACTGAAGCCAACTCCTATAATTCAGCTTTTCTGGTGGCCAATTTCTTTGGTCTTTAATCTGCATCATGTATAACCTCTGGTCCCTCAGAACTCCAGCTGTGACATCATTATCTCTCCAGTTCCTCTTTCATCACCTTCCAGCCTCAGTTCCCAAAGAACTGCCGAGTCTCACAGTGTTTTTTAGTTCAAATACTAGGAGGGAGCCATTGCCCAGCCCTTTCTTCTTTTGTGCCAGGCCATGCCTTAGGCACCTGCAAGCCTGCGGATTGGCTTCCCTGGAGTTTGATGCCCGTCCTCGATGTAGTCACCTGTGTCTGGGGAGGGTTACAAAAATAGCTTACCTATAGAGCTGCCACAGGGGAGATCTGGGAGGGCTCCGGCACCGCCACAGCCGTGCCCAGTGCCAGGAAAAGGGCATAGGTAACGTCAAGAGCAGATACGAGAAAACCTGACACTAAACTAAATCTTGAACTTGAAATAAGCTTGATGATGGACTCTCCTTGAGAGCTGAAAGTAAGAAGCCAGTGATTTTTAAAATTTAAATAGAAAAATAGCTGAACATTGTGGGAGGAAATGAAACACAGCAAGAGCGAAATTAACTTAGCTGTTTGTTTTTTTGAAAGGGGAATAATAAAAGCACTTTAGGTTTTACTTTCTTTTTAAAAATATGTGCTTTTTTTTTAGTTTAAAAGTAATAATTGCATCATAATCTCTTCGAAAAATACAGAAAAGAAGGAAGTAAAAATCAGTCATAATCCTACCACTCAGAAATGACCAGTGTTAACTTTGTCACATATACGTTCCAGTTCTTAAATAAGAAATAAATAAATACATACTTTAAAAAATCACTTAACATTACTGCTTTTAAATTTTTGAGGGCCTGCCATCCAGTTTTCTATAGCACGTGTACCATTTTATTTTAGTTGGTCTTTTGTCTTTTTTTTTTATAATCAGAAAAGAGATGGTCTTCATGCACTATTTTGCATTCCCACTATCACAAGGGTTCCAATTTCTCCATATCCTCACCAACACTTTTTTTTTTTTGAGACAGAGTCTCGCCGTGTTGCCCGGGCTAGAGTGCTGTGGCATCAGCCTAGCTCACAGCAACCTCAGACTCCTGGGCTCAAGCAATCCTCTTGCCTCAGTCTCCCAAGTAGCTGGGACTACAGGCATGCGCCACCATGCCCGGCTAATTATTTCCATATATTTTTAGTTGGCCAATTAATTTTTTTCTATTTTTAGTAGAGATGGGGTCTCGCTCAGGTTGGTTTCGAACTCCTGACCTTGAGCGATCCTCCCGCCTTAGCCTCCCAGAGAGCTAGCACTTTTTTTTTTTTTTTAAGTAGCTATCCTAATGAGGTGGTCTGTGATTGTGGTTTTGATTTACATTTCCGTAATGATTAGTGATGTCCAGTGTGTTTTCATATGCTTATTGACCATTTGTGTAACATCTCTGGAGAAATGTCTATCAAGTCCTTTGCCCATTTTTAAATCAGGTTATTTGTTTTTGTTGTTGTTGTTGAGTTTGATCTTGTCAAAAGACAAAGTTACAACAAATTTAATTTAAAAATCTAATTAGCTTTTATTAATGATTCACGAATTGGGGAACATCTCAGCTAAAGATTTAGAAAAGGCTGTAACTGGCTCTATGAACCAACTTCAATGACCCTTATGTGTTTTTTATAATCCCTTCCCTGTCCTGGTTTAGATTCTTAGGCCAGTAGGTCAACTCTTGACCTTTCTGAGTTGTTTCCCAGAAATGGGGGAATTTCTGCAAGACAAGGAGCTGAGATTCTGAAGGCTCCTGGGCAGACTTCCTGATGCCAAGACTCACCATCCTTCACCACCTGCCCCAGTGCCCCTAGCCCCTTGTTAATTACACTACTACCTGCCCCAGGGCACACAGCCTCTCCTTACAAAGCCCGGACTCTCCGTTAGTGTCGTAGATGGATTTGAGGCTGACGGATTTGAGAACATCTCGTTCTCCTCACAAGATGTCCTTTGTATTAAAAACTTCCTTTACTCTTTGGCAGTCCTTGTCGTCTCAGGAATTGGCTGTCTGTGCAATGAGTAACGGGACCTAGGCTGAAAACCCCTTGTGGTTTAGATAACAAAGGCTTTGCCATTTTTTATTTTAAAGAATTTTGTAAACCATACTTGTTATTACTTATTTCATCATTTGAAAAACTATGTAATCCTTTCTCACTGTGCTCACATATATAGTCCACAAACTTTCTGTTAGTAGTTTACTTGCAGAGAGGAGAGTGCCCATAGGCTATCGACCAAGCTTAGCATGTTTCTTTCTGTTGATCTCAGAAAGGACTTTACTAAGGTTTAGTATCGAAGACACAACACTTGCTTGCTCTAGAGCAGGGGTCTGCACGCTACTGTTGCCAGTTTCTGTAGATAAAGTTGTACTGGAAGCCAGCCATGTTCATTCAATTAGGCATCATCTGTGAGTGCCTTCTCACCACCCTGCAGACTGGAGTGGGCACTGCAGAGACCCTGTGGCCCACAAAGCCTCAAATATTTACCATTTGGCCCGTTACAGAAAAGGCCTGCCCACCCCTGCTCTCTAGAATTTTATCTTTGCTTCACAGACATTTTGCATTTCATAGAAAAGATATTCCAAGGTAGAAAATGGAGGCAGTTTTCTGCTGAAGATCTTGGATTTGGCAGATTTGTGTATCCTGCTGTCAAGACAGTGGTGCAGTTGTGCAGAGACACACTGAGTCTCTTAGATGAGTCTTCAGAACTGCCATGTGTCCCAGTGAGGGGACAACCCTGTATCTGTATCTGTCATCTGTGTGTATACAACTGTAACATGGCAAGCAGGTTTGAGAAATCATCCTTGTTGTATATGGTTGCAAGATTTAATAATTCTTGCAGTGAAGGTAAGAGGGGAAGAGAATGGTGGCCATCCAGGTTGATGTGGTTCCTCCGTGGTACAGGGGAGATAAAATATGCCAGAGACAGCCTAGCTGAAGTCACCGAGAGGTAGACCTCCATCCTTGTTGGCATAAAAATCTTTCAGGGAGACAAGAATTCTCTATGTACATTATTATGACATATAGGCTAGTCTGGGAAATTTGGGAATCTAAACAGATCTAAAATTGTACAACCGACCTAAAGGGCATAGTTTTGTCAGGGGACAATTTCTTTTTTTTTTTTCTTTTCTTTTTTTATAAACAGGACTCATAGCCAGAAGGGGACAATTTCTGATGGGCAGCTTTGGCTTGCTAGATTATAGACGACTGACCTTTTATCTCAAACCCTCCAATTATGCTATCATTTAATTTCCTTCTTTCCACCAGTAAATGCCGTGGGATGGTCTAGTACCAATTGGCACTTTCTCTTGTTTATAAAGGTGGTATCTCTTCATATATTTGAATCTGCTGTTTATTTCATATGAAATAAAAATCATCCATAATTTATGTTAGAATCACTATTTCTTCTGATAGCATTATGGTACATAACTTATTTTAAATAATTATTACTTTAAAAGTATAAAATTAATATGTGTTAACTGGAAAAATTCAAACAATATGGAAGTGGATAGAGTTTAAAAAATGAAAGTGTTTCTGATCCCCCTTCTCCCCCCCAATTTCACTGTTCAGATTTACACTATTAAAGGTTGACTGTGGTGGTTCATTGTGATGTTTTGGAACCTGGTTTAAACTTTTTATAGTTTCCCGGTTTCATAGTTTGACTTGCTCTATAGCATCTTAAGGTGGCCAATTATCAGCTCCCTATTAGAACTACAGAGTCCTTCTGCCTGGGTGGGAAAATCTCAAGCCCTTTGGGGAGAATTATGACCCTAACTCTGAAGCATTTGTCCCTATCACAGTCTCAGGGGCAGCCTTAGGTATTGGAATAACAGTGTTGGGAAGCAGACTGGTAATTGAACTTGTACTCTCTCACTTTTTCACTCCTTGTGTGATCTCGCACAACTGAATCCCTCTGACCTTCCGTTTTCTTACCTGTGAAGTGAGGATATGCAAATCTCCCTCACAGGATAGTCGTGAACTTCAGTTACACAAGGAAACACAGATATGTTTTGTTGGAGAAATTCAGTCAAATGGGAGAGACAGAGTATACAGATATGAAGCCAGTAAGGTTAACATTAACAGGGCCGAGGTTGGAGGATCACTTGAGCTCAGAAGTTCGAGACCAGTCTGAGCAAGAATGAGACCTTGTCTCTACTAAAAATAGAAAAATTAACTGGGCATCCTGATGTGCATCTGTAGTCCCAGAAACTCGGGAGGCTGAGGCAGGAGGATCGCTTGAGCCCAGGAGTCTGAGGTTGCTGTGAGCTAGGCTGACACCACGGCACTCTAGCCCCGGGCAACAGAGTGAGACTATGTCTCAAAAAAAGAAAAGAAAAAAAAAAAGAAAAATTAACAGGAGACTGCACAACACACTGTTGTGTGGTGGGGCAGAGAGCAGGGCAGGAGAGGATTGCTTTCTCTGCACAATAGTGGAGAGGAGTAGAGGCTTGCTGGTATCTGGAAAGGGTGAAGGTGTGAGGGCAGAGGTCCACATGGTGTGTGTAGGGAACATGCCAGATCCCAAGATGATGGAAGCCATGGCGACCTTGGATCCACTGCAGGGATCTCGGGATTACCAGGGCTCTTGAGCTGCTCCTCCTGGCCTCCACCCCTGCGCATGTGCCAGACCCTCTGCTTAGAGTGTATTTCTCCTTTCGCTTTTCTGGCTAACCCACATTATTCTTTTATGTCTCAGCTGAAGTGTCACTTTCTCAGTAAAGCACCCCCCACACTTAGCCCATTCTTTTAAAAAAATTTTAAAAATTGGGTAAAACATACATAACCATTAAATTTACTGTCTCAGCCATTTCTGTGTACTGTGTACCGTTTCAGTAGTGTTAAGTCCGTTCACACTGCTGTGCAACCAATCTCCGGAACGTTTTTCATCTTGCACAACTGAGACTGTGTACCCATCCTTCCCTCTCTCCCTCCAGCCCTTGGCAACCACCGTTCTTTCTGTCTCTGAAAGAGACAGAAAGCCCAGGTACTTCATATAAGTGGAATCGTATACTATTCATCCTCTCGGGACTGGCTTATTTCACTTAGCATGACGTCCTCCAGGTTTATCTGTGTTGTATGTTCTTCCATTCTTCTAACAGGGCGCCCTGTCATTTCCTTTCCACTTTATAGTTATGACGTCATCTTGTCAGTGACTCCAGATGGGACCCGAGGCTAGAGCTTGTGTTCCTGCTTCTTGTGTTCCCTATGGTGCCACGGACGTTAGTAGAAACTCTGGACTTAATTTGTGGGTGAGAATATGTATCCAGAAAATGAGTTCAGACATATGATATCAAAATGCAGGCAAATAGTGAATCTGCAGTCATAGTCACCTTTCAGTTGTAAGAATACATATGTATGGGTAGAAACAGGGAATTTTAATTTTTTTTTTTTGGTGAGAGAGCAGGTGTTAACTCCATGAGCTTATGTAATACATGGGTTTAAAGAACAATAGACAACCCTGGGGACATGCACGGCCTGGGATCAAGCGACAGACTGGCTGCACTGACTGCAGCATCGGAAGCAAGGTCCTGACTTCCCCCTTCTTTGGGCCACACCATTTCTTGTCTGACCTCTGCAGTAGTTTAAATGTCGCAGGGATGACCTGGTTCTTGAAGCTTTGAGTTTCTGGTACAACTGCCAGGGCTGCTCCTAGTGGCGGATCTCTGTGCTTGTTGTTTCCATTCCTCCTCCTTTCCTGCTGCCTCCCGGCACCCGCCACGCTCAGGGCTGCTCTGACTCTCTAAGCCTTGCAGTTTGAGGGCCTGTTGTCATCCAGCTGCCTTGGACTCGCCGTGGTCCAGACTCCCCATCCCCAGTGTGGATGACGTTCACCTTGGTCCCGACGGCAGTGGCTGGGAGTGAGGGAGGGACAGAGGTTCACCTGTTAGGGACTGGGGGGTGGCTCTGTCACGGGGGTTTGGGTCGGGGGTTGTCAGAGGCATATCTACTCTGTTTGGAGCTTCCAAATCACCTACTGTGGGTATCTTATTTTTCAGATTGATCGTGTCCTGTGCTGAAGATGTTTCCAGAACAACAGAAGGAGGTATGTCATCACAAATCCAAACATAAATGACCCATGTGTTTTGGCTTGCACAGGTTAGCTCTTCATTCACTAACCGTAAAACCGTCCTAGAGGAGGGCTAATCAAAGAGCAGGATGCCCGCCGCCCGTGCCCAGCCCCACCACTGGTGCACCCGTGGCCTTCAGCTCCTGGCTCCCATGACTGAGCTGTGTCATGCTCTGCCGCCACTGCTCATACCGAGTATCTTTTCCCATGACTCAGAATTCTCCCAGGCTCTGCCTCCCACCTGTACTTTGAATGGTCTCCCTCTGGTGGGCTTTCTTGGTTTTCTACTCCATTGCGTCACCCCTGAATTCTTTCACCTTTGGGTAAAAACCCAGGGGAACGCCCTGCCCTGCTGTTAGTTTCACTTTTGCCCTCTGTTGCCTCTTGGGTCTCTGGGCTTGATTTCATACTGTCCTGACTGCAGCCTGGCTTGCTGAGCTTCCGCTTGACAGGGAGGGAGGAGGGTGGGACAAGCACTACACTCTGAGTGTCCCTCCCTTGGAAATACCCATTGTCCTACCCAGCCTGCTAGGGCACAGTGCACATCATCACTTGGTGAGCCTGAAGAAGTGGAAAAGCAGCACACGGGCCTGTCTAGGGAGTGTGCACACTACACACACACAGACACACGTGCACATGTGCGTGCACACACAAATCACACAGTCACCTCACCCAAGTTGAGAGCACTAACCAATCCATGTCAGAGAATCTACCCAGAAATGCCTTTGCAGGATCTCACATCCTTTCTTGCAGCCCTATCTTTGGGTTCAGGTTCTCCTTAGGGGTCCAGCCCACTTCCACCCTTTCATAACAGGCTGGGCTCCCCCATTTTTTAAGGCAGTGTTTTTGGTTTGTTTTTTAATTTTTTAAAACTGTGTTATAATATGTATAGGAAAATGCATAAAGTGCCCTTATATGTGTGGCTCAATGGATTTTTACTTATGTATACACCTGTGTAACCACCACTTACATCAAAGTATGGACCAGCACCCCATAAGGTACCCTGTGCCCTTTCCAGTCAGTCCCCCTACCTTCCATCCCCAGAGGCGACCCTACACAATACCAGGCATGTTTTTTCCCCATCTTGTATCAAATAGTTCTGGGACCACGCTGCTTGCTCCAGGAAATACCTGCTTTGTGAAGTTAACTAAATCATAAGGCTACGGGCACAGTCCCCACAGGACGGCCCTCACTTCCAAAATCTATTGCAAGTCTGAGGGGCTCCCAAAACCACCCTCAGGTTCGGTAATTCACAAGAAAACCTCACAGAACTCACCAACAGCTCTTACACTCCCAGATGCTGTTTATTACCGGGAAAGAACACAGAGTAGAACCATCCAAAGGAGGAGGGAGGCGCATAGGGTTAAGTCAGGGAGGGCCCGAATGCGGAGATTCTGGTCATCCTCTCCCCGGGGAGCCATGGATGGAGTTACTGTCCCAGCATCGATGTGTGACGGTGCACAGTAGTGCTACCAGGGAAGCTTGCTTGCCTGAGCCTGCGGTGTTTAGAGTTTTTATAGGGGTTCAATACCGTACTGTCGATGTGGCTGGCTTTTTGTCTCCACCCTTCCTGGGGTCGTGCTGATACCGTTAGTCTCCATGTGCTCTGGAGGTCAGTACTGACGCAGGCATGGCCCAGGGTCTCCATCATAATCACATCATTAGACTGTCTGCTGGCCAAAGCCCTGGACGAACCGAGATGTTCCCATCAGGACATTCCTGGGACCCAGAGATCACCTCCCAGTAGCCAAAGGCAAAGGTTAGACCTTTCTTTGGGTGAGGTGTACTCCTCACCCCACTTCTGTGCTGGTTTGGCACCGCCAGCCGGCAGGCTCTGCCAAGGCAGCGGAGCCGTGTCCACCACCAGCACTATTCCAAAGGCACATTTTAAATGTTTCTGTGTTGGTGAGGGTGGGTAGAAGTGGGGACTACCTATCAATGAAGCCAACAAAGGCTTTTTTCTAATGATAAGAAGCATTTTTTTTTTCGGTTGGTTGGCTTAATCACTTGGTGTCTATTGTAAATTCATTTTAATGAATAAAAGCTAGACACAGATTTTAGCCAACTGCATAAAGAAAGCATGCCATTGACTTTGAAAAGATCCTTTCTTATAACTAATTATGTAGTAATATTATAACATTAAGGAATTTTAAACTGGAAAGTCCTTCAGTGGAAAAGGAAAAATACTGCAAGTATGATGAGGTAAAATATTCAAAAATTAACTTTAGCCTCTGTCAGCAAGAAATAAACATAGCATAGCTATATTCTGGATGTACTGTAATATATTACTGTTCATCACACATCAATCCATTTTCCACATGTAGCCAGAATGATCTCCTGGCTTCTAATCCATTGCTCCTAGAACAAAGTCAAAACACCTGCAGGTGGTTTCTAGGGCCCTGCAGGATCCAAACCTGCTTTTTTCTCCAGATTTACTTCCTGCCTCCCACCCCCGACCCCGAGCACTTCTCGCTCCTTATTTCAGAGCTTATTTTAGAGCCTTGAATGCTCTATGCACTCTCATCCCCTGGACTTCCACAGATGTTTTTCCCACTGCCTAGAATAATCTCTTCCCCCAGCCCCCACGCTGCGTTGACTCGCTAACTTCTCCTTATTCTTCAGGCCTCAGCTTAGAAGTTAAGAAGAGGCTTCTGAAAGCCTCAATTATAAAAGGTATTTTTATCTCATTGCCTATTCCAACAGCACCCTGTGGTTAATGCCAGTTAGAAGAAGAGGAGGTGTCGGTTGAGCTTTTCAGTACCCTAGTGGCTGGTTCTTGTTTAGCGGAAAATGATTTGGGTCCCACCTACTTGAATATGTAAGGGCCAAATGCAATATCACGGATTGTTCTGGAATCTAGACCAAGGGTGCAATGCGCATGTACCCACAGCAGACATTACTAATTATTCATGAGGTTGGCGTGTGATCTGAGACCCATTTACTATCTTTGTTCACGATTTATACAGCCCATGTGTGACATCTTGGTTCTACCTAGCTGGTAGTGCCACCCTTGAAGTAATATTTTTTTTTTTAAGATTTGGGGGGGTGAGGAATCAAATGCAGCATCTCTTGTTAAAACAGCTTTATTACCATAATAAATCTAGAGAGATGAGAAGAAGGAGTGAGAGTCTCCCTTGTTAGTTAAACATGTTCCATTTGCACATTGGTTTGAATTCCCAGGAGAGCAGTATCCGAGCTGATGGATCTTCCCCATAAAAAGGCCTTGGCACTGGGCCATTGTAAAATTAAAATGAATTCGGATTCATTCATGCATGCAACTTTAATTTACAATTAAAATATTATGGTTACATATTTTAATAAGAATAATTAGATGGACCCAACCGAATCAACTCTTCTGTTTAATGAGACAGAACCCAGAATCCAATTGGAAAGGCAGGTGGCTGTGACAGGAAGCACGTTTCAGACAGTGTCTTTTGTGGAGCGAGGCAGTTTTGTTCTTTTTATTTTCTAACGTCCAGAGTGAGCAGTTTGATTCTTCTGCACTACTGAGGACCCTTCCTCAGGCTTGTTGAACTCTTTTCCTGCCGTGTGTGAATCAGCAGTTTCCTCCTGCTGGATACAGTCTGTTTCACGGAGTCCGACATGCTCGCCTCTGTGCCTGGTACGCGGCTCCCTCCGTAAAGGCTCTGGGTGGGCTCGTTCCTCGGCCCAGGGCTCACTTGCTGTAACTGGAACAAAATTCCTACCTATGTGACGTGACCTCAAGGGTGGGAGGAGCCCCCTCGTGTGTGTGTGTGTGTGTGTGTGTGTGTGTGTTGGTGGGGGCGTATCTGTCCTGCTCTCTTGGGTCATGATGGCTGCATTCTCCCATTAGAGATTTATACCTTTAGGATATGGGTCTTTCCCCCTTCAAAATGTATGTATTTCTTACTGGGTATAACAGCAACTCCTGGGCAACTGCCAGTTATTGTCACCTTAGTGACAATAAATCCATCAGTTCCTTGGGAGGGAATACCCCAAGTGGAGCATGGCCCAATGGTCTGGGGAGAGTTGCAGTACCACAAGGATCCTACCACTGAGGGAGGAGACAGGGGGCTACAGGGAGAGCTGGGAGGGATGTGTTGCCATTTTGGGATGAATAGCTTCTAGGGGTAATATTAATCTGTTCAAGAGATGCTTATGCTGACCAGTGGTAATATTTCAGACTTGCTCTAGGAAAGCATGGTTTTGATATTGGGAAACTGATTAGAAACTGACTTGGCTGGAACAAGTGAATATCATTAATGAATAAAGGATACCACCTGGTGTCTTATGGTGCTGGGTACTTTAAAGGGAAACAATAAAGCAAGACAAAACATTCTCCTGCTCCCCAGAACCTACATTTGTTGTTCCCTGTCCCCTCCTTCCTTCCTTCTCCCTCCCTCCCTTCCTTTCTTCCTTTTCTCAGTCTCTATTATACCCAGTTATTAAGTTTGCCTATTTGCAAAAATAGTTCAGTTTCCCTAAGAGGCAATTTATATTCTGTAAGAAAAGAAAACCAGCTGGGGATATTATCGTCACAATAGACACCAGGTTTCTGAGAACGATGCTAATATTCTGAGTACTACATTTGTGTCACAGTTACTTTGAGGACTCTGATATTTTTTTCTGAGCCTGTCCCAAAGAAAGATCCTCCTTCCTTTTTTTTTTCTCCTTCACCCATATTTTAAAAGAATTGTTCACTGCAGAACATTTCTGAAAAAGTATAAAGGAAAAAATAAAAGTTTGGGCTGTTTCTTCCAGTCCTTTTCTGTACAATTGCATATATCATTTTTAGGAAATTGAGGTCATATAGAATTTATAGTTTAATATCTCACTCTTCCAGTTTACCATTCTAACACATTTCAAGAAAAACTTCTGCTGGCTGTGATTACATTAGAAGTGACTTACAAAAAGAGAAAAGAATTAGTAAACATAAATTCATCTTCACATTTGTTAAGAAATGAAAAAAGTAACTTTACAGTGGAGAAATCTGAAAGACACCACCTCAGCCAGGTGACCAAGGTTAACGTCCGCAGCGATAAGTCACGTTGACAGTACGTACCCTTGATACAATGTTATGAAAATATCACTTTACCTCTATGGTCTTCCTCCCTAAAACCTGTAACACCAGTTTAATCCTGAGACAAACATCAGACCAATCCCAACTGAAGGACAGTCTACAAAATACCTACCAGTGCTCTTCAGAATTGTTCAGGTCATCATAAACAAGAAAGTCTGAGAAATTGTCATAGCCAAGAAGAACCTAAGGAAACACGATGACTAATTATAATGTGGTGTCCTGGGTGATCCTGGAAGAGATAAATGACATTAGGTTAAAACTAAAGAAATCTGAATAAAGTATGGATTTCAGTTAATAACAACATATCAATAATGGTTCATTAATTGTAACAAATGCACCATACTAATATAAAAGGTAAATCATAGGGGAAACTGGAAGTGGGCTGTAATAGGAACTCTCTGTGCTATCTTTGTGATTTTTCTCTACATCTAAAACTTGTAAAAGAAAAAGTTTATTTTAAAACAAATAATGTTGACCCACACATGATCACATATAAAGATTTCTGGAAGATTATACAGTGTATAAAGCAAGATACAAAACAGTATTTATGGTATACTCTCATCTGTGTTTAAAATTTTCGTAAGCTGGGTATGATGGTACATGCCTGTAGTCCCAGCTAATTGGGCAGCTGAGGCAGGAGGCTCGCTTGAACCCAGGAGTTTGAGACCAGCTTGGGCAACATAGCAAGATCTCATCGCAAAAAAAAAAAAAAAAAAAAGAGAGAGAGAGAAAAATTACATTTATAAAATATACAATATATATAAAAGTCTTAGGTAGGTGGACAAAAACCCTGGAAATCCAGTAGGAGGGGGACTTCATTTTCATGGTATACCCATCTGTATTAATTATTTAATTGGAATTTTCTCTTTCTCTCTTTGACCTCATACATGTTTTGTTTCTATAGTAATGAAAAATCTTACTTTTTAGTGGCAGATCAGTACTAAGATAATATTTTGGAGTATTTATAAATGTTGAACAAATGATTAACATTTTCAGACCCATGTTTCTGACTTGTGCTTCAGAGTATCACATTTGTTTTTTCATAAAATAGTCTGCTTGGGATGACTACCCCTTTTTTCTTTTTTTTTTACTTTTTTGGTTTTAACTTTTTATCATGATATTTTAGACATACACAAAGTAAAAGCAGATGTGGTGGTGTGCATTGTAGTCCCAGCTACTACTCAGGAGGCTGAGGTAGGAGGATCTCTTGAGGCCAGGAGTTCAAGGCTATAGTGCACTATGATCACACTTGTGAATAGCCACTGCCCTACTCCAGCCTGGGCAACACGGCAACAAACAAACAAAAAACCAAACGTATATATAAAGTAGAGAGAATAATATAAGGAAGCCACATGTACCCATCATCCAGCTTCAACAATTTACTAACTCATTATTAACTTATGGCCAAGCTTCCCCCAACCCCAACTTCCTTCTGCTATGACATAGTCAATTATTTAGAAACAAATTCTGGACCTTGCTTAATTTCATCTGTAAATATTTCAGTATGCATTTCTAAAACATGATCTTTTTAAAAAACGAACCACATTATCACACTTTAAATAATTAAACAATTCCTTCACATCATCAAATATTCAGGCAGTGTTCAAATTTCCCTGATTATTTAAAAAAATATATGTATATAGTTGGTTGTTCTAATTATGAGTCACATAAGGACCATACATAGCCTTTGATTGATATGTTGCTTAAAGTCATTATTTCTCCCTTTTTCCTCTTTTGCAGTTTATTGGTTGGAGGAACTGTGTTGTTTGTCCTGTAGAGGTTTTCACACTCTGGATTTTGCTAATTGCATCTTTGTGGTATAGTTCAGCACAGGATGCCAAGTATTTCTTATTGCAAAAGATGAGCGTTTTTGTTTTGTTTTTTTAACTATACTTTTCCTAATGTATTATGAGATACAAAAAGGTAACTCTCCCTGATTTGAGACACTACTTGTGTGAAGAAGCTTGCAACATCATGAGCTATTCTAAGTCACATAAAAGGGGGTTCTAGCTAAATCTCATCCACAGTTGTTTATCCTGAAGTAATAAAAGCTTTGTAAGATATAATTATTCAAAACCACCAGAGGATGGCATTTAAACACACTCCAAGCTGTAAAGTGGCAAACAACATCCATTGTGTGTCTTTTAAGTTATTTATCATAATAGTTATTAGAAAATAAAGGAAGGTTATTTGATACATTCTGTCTGCCTTTCAAGTTTGTTACTTGTAAAGAATATAGTGGGTGAAATGGGCTAGATTTTAGTTGTGAGATTGTTACGTGGGGGTCCTGAATAGAATTCTGGTGATTAAGAAGACATTGATACAATAAATTCTGTAATCATTAGTTGTGTAGAAAAGTGCCTAGCACATAGTTGGTGGACAAAATATTTTTTTTTTTTTTTGAGACAGGGTCTCACTCTGTTGCCTAGGCTAGAGTGCCGTGGCGTCAGCCTAGCTCACAGCAACCTCAAACTCCTGCGCTCAAGCAATCCTCCTGCCTCAGCCTCCCAAGTAGCTGGAACTGCAGGCATGCACCACCATGCCTGGCTAATTTTGTATATATTTTTAGTTGTCCAGCTAATTTCTTTCTATTTTTAGGAGAGATGAGGTCTCGCTCTTTCTCAGGCTGGTCTTGAACTCCTGAGCTCAAATGATCCACCCGTCTCGGCCTCCCAGAGTGCTAAGATTACAGGCGTGAGCCACCGCGCCCGGCCATAGTGGGCAAAATATTTTAATTGAATGAATGAATGACTCTCCAGTTTAAACACATAAACATGTAAAACACTACATTAGAATAGGGAAAAAAATATTCCAAATTGTAAGAACAAGTTGAAACAAGTTTTCATTTTTGTTGATAGAAAATTCTCATCAAAGGTATGAAAAATTAATATTCACCTAATACCTAGACATTCTGCTTAATTAGTGTTGTCCATACTTATCTTATTGTAATCTAAATAAATATTTTTATAATTAGTGCCTACTCATCTTAGGCTATGATGAAAAACTAAAAAACCCACACCTATCACAATGGCTAAGATAAAAAATAGTGATAATACCACTAGGAACTGTAATAGGAGTATATGATATATCATTGTGGTGCTAATTTGTATTTGTTTGATGG
The DNA here is from genome assembly GCA_963574435.1 of Cheirogaleus major. Classification (NCBI taxonomy): domain Eukaryota; kingdom Metazoa; phylum Chordata; class Mammalia; order Primates; family Cheirogaleidae; genus Cheirogaleus; species Cheirogaleus major. The sequence continues at coordinate 17,979 of CAUYPO010036166.1, forward strand.
TTAATGATGTCGAACATCTTTTCCTGTGCTTGTTTTGCCATCTGTATGTCCTCTTCAGTGAAATGTCTCTTCATGTTTTCTGCCTGTTTTCTAATTGAATTATTTTTTTTAAATGTTGAGTTTCAGGAGTTTTTCTTTTTTGTTTTTTTTTAAAATAAATTCTAGATACATGTCCTTGTGGGATGTGTGATGTGCAAACATTTTATTCCAGTCTGTAATTTGTCTTTTCAACTTCTCGACAGGGTCTTTGCAGAGCAAAAGTTTTTAGTTTTGGTGAAGCCCAGTTTATTACTTTTTTCTTATGTGGATTGCCCTTTTGGGATCAAGCCTAAGAACTCTTCACCTAGTCTTGGGCTTGAAAGATTTTCTGTGTTTTTTTCTAAAAGTGTGTACTTCTACGTTTTATATTTCAATCTGTGATTCATTTTCCGTTAATTTTTGCATAAGGTACAAGATTTAGGTCGAGGTTCATCTTTTGGCCTATGAATGCCCCCTTGTTCCAGAACCTTTTGTTGAAAAGGCTTTTCCTCTTCCATTGAATTGTTTTTGCATCTTTATAAGGAGTCATTTGGGCATATTTGTGTAGGTCTTTTTCTGTCGATCTCCGTGTCTGTCCCTCTGCCAGTACCTTACTGTCTTGACATCTGTAGCCTTAACATCAGAAAGAGGGATTCTTCCCACTTTATTCTTTTTTAAAATTATTTTGGCTACTTTAGGGTCTTTCTCTTTCCATATAAATTTTGGAATAAGCCCACCTGTGTCTTCAGAAAATGTTGCTGGGATTTTTATAGGAATCATGTGGAACCTATTGATCAATTTGGGGAAAATTTATCACTTTACTATGGTGGGTCTTGCAATTTATGAACATAGTATGTCTATTCCTTGATTTCTTTCAATGGTGTCTTATAATTTTCAGCATAGAGAACCTGTATACACCTTCTTAAAAATCTTCTTTTTAATCAATTGGTTAACTCTCAACATTTAATATGCACTTACTATGTGCTTGGTGCTAGAAATACAGAAACGAAATACAAAACTTTGAGAGGCTAGAGGAACAGTTTAGAAGAATATATTGTCTGAATTGTTATTTTAACTAATAGGAAAACAGATAATTTTCTCCCCTCTAAAACAATGTAATTATAGTGAAATTGGAAATTACCTAATATTTATTATTGCTAAAAGAACCACTAGATAGAACATGTTTGAGAGTACAGGCTTTGGAACAAAGCAGACTGAGTTTGAAACCTACATCAGCCTTACTGGTCATTTGACTTTGGGCCAGTTGCTTAAGCTTTAGAACCCTCATTTTTCTTATCTGTAAAATGGGATGATACTGAGCTCTGAGGGTTTTTGTAAAGAGTAAAGGAAAAACATGTGACACAGTGTAGTGCCTGGAACATTTTAAGTCCTCTACACAATATAGCTATTTTACTATTAATTTCATCTCATATCAGGGCTAAAGAAAAAAAAAAGACAAGGAAGAAATGGATAATGGTTGAACGTGGGGTGGGGGTGGGAGAGAAACCAGGTACATTGAAATCAAATCATGATTATCGTAAGAGAACACGGGAATTAGCTTTTCAAAGAGTCTAGTAGTCTGTCTGTCTTCTGAACTCTGTTTTCACATGGAGAACAGTAAGGATCAGTTAGTTTAAATTTTTAATTCTACTCTGCCTAGCTTTTTCTTTTATACTAGATATAGTCATTAGGACCAAGGAGTCATTAAAGTGTTTAATAAGGTTATTAAATTGACTAACTGCTGCTGCTGAAGCAATTTTCATAGGAAATCCATATGATTCTAGGTAAGGGGCTCTGGAGCTGTCCTCTGTGGCTGACAGGCTGTCAACATTCCCTTGAAGGATGGTGGGCAGTGTCGTGAGGGATGCGTCTAATTAAGAGATTATAGGTGAACCTTGGCTTCCTGGGTGTGCTATTCGTTGCTGGGAGTGCGGTGAAACTTCACTAATTCCTGCTAATTGCAGGGCAGGGGAGGGAGAGCCATCTGAATGATAGAATATTTTAAAATAAATGTACTTTTATTACTTTCAAGTACATATTTTAACTCCAACTAGGCTAACAAATTGTTGCCTGGTACAAGTCTTAGGGGAGTAAGTTATTGAAGCTATCAGAATGATTTTCAATTATTTCTATGTAAATAGGTGCTTCTGGAGTTCTTTAGCGTACTAGAAAACAGTTTGTTCTCATAGATCTTAAACATTGCTCTTGTATCCTTCTGCTGTTAATTGGCACACCCTTAGAGGAAGGAGTTTGTTAAATTAAGATAAACTTTAGACTAGCTGCTAAGTAACTTATCATTAATTCATGGAACCCAAGAACCCAAGTGGATGAGGTTTTTATTTATTTCAGCTGAAGTTTGATCTCGTTTTTTTTTTTTCTGAAGGCAATTTGTTTATTCCTGCAGGCATTCATTTATTCATTAAATGATACTATATTAATGGAATGTATCGAATGTTTGAGGCACTCAAGTCTTACAAGACAGTCTAAGCTGCCCTAAAGGAGTTTAGCTTCTGGTACAGGAAGCCTCCAGGTAATTATAGTATGGTCAGCTTAAGGAGTGGTGAGTAGGGACTGTGCCCAAGGTGTGCCCAGAGGCGTTAAGGGCTCAGAGGAGGGTCAAAGAAATCAGACCAGGTGAGTCTGAGAAGGATTTCCAGAAGGAGTGGTGACTGAATTGCATTTGAAAAATGAATTGGAGTGAGCAAATAATAGTAAAAGGAAAGAGAAGACAAAACCAAAAAAAAAAAAAAAAAAAACCAAACAAGGAAATAGGCTGGGGATAGCAATCCAGGCAGAAAGAACAGTGTGTTCAAGGACATGGAAGTGTGAAATGACATGTTATGCATGGGGACCTAAGCCGAGACTTTAGAGATAAGTAGAGCGAAAATTATGAAAGGCAGTTTTGTGCTACCTGAGGAGTTTAAACTTGATCTTTAAGGTTATGGGGCAGCCTTTGAAGGATTTTCAGCAGGGATGCAACATCATCAGTTGTAAATTTTAGAGCCATTTTTGTCTTAGTGTAGGGGATGCACTGGATATGGATTCAGAGTTACATTAGCAGCTCTTGCATTAATGTTGGGCAAGAGGCCCTTGAACCAAGGCAGTAGCAGAGCGAATGGAGTTGTGGGTGGTTCCAAGGAGAGTGGATCGGAAGGACTTGGTCAGTATGGTACTGGGGGGTGAGTGAAACAGAAGTCTGGGGGAACTTGGTTTCTGGCTGGGGTTGGTGGAGGATGCCCTTCACCCAGAGGGGAGCAGGGTGAGGTGGGAAGGCTGTGGGTGCTGATGCTCATGGGACTTCTCGGTGGATCAGGCCAGAGGCTGGGTACCTGGGAGCGATGCTGGGACTGGGATGGAGCTGTGGGAACCAGCAGCTCATGTAGGTTGGTTGAATGTGTTTGGATAGGGTCACCCTAGCATTGCGACAGGGTGTGAAGAATGGCAGCCTAGGATGGCTCTCAGGCACAGCAATGTTTCAGGGACCAGAGAAGGAAGAAAAGCTTGCCATCCACAAAAGAAAAGTGACATTTAGCACTCCAAGCAAATTAAAGATGTTCAGGATTGAAAAAAAAAAATTTTGGAGTCTTGATGCTGCAGTGATTTTGAGTATGCATTTAGAGTACATTGCTGTGTTCTTAGAAGGCGTTTTTTTCCAGCATGGTTTTAGAATTTGTATTCAACATAGTTTCTCCTAGATAATAATTAGACTTAAAGGAGTAATAATAATGGTAGAGTCCGAGAATTCCAACCCATTGAGATGAGGAAAATAGATTCTTTACCACCATTTGTCATTATGATGTCTGTTCCTTTTACACATATTAGGAAGTGCCTATTCTGAGGAAGTACTGTGAAATCATTAGGTCACTCTGCCTTTTACTGAAAAACTACACTGTTAGAGTATTTGCTACTGGGTTTTTGAATTAATAATTTTTTTAGCATTTCTTAATTACTTAATGCCAATTAATGTGCCATGCACTCAAGTCATATAAGACAGTCTAAACTGCACTACAGGAGCTTAACATCTGTGGGAAGACCTCAGTGCTTTGGGTTGGCAAACATTTTTCTTTCTACGTAATAATACTTTATACTCATATAGCACTTAATGAAAATTTTCCCATTGTTTTCACCAGTATTTTATAATTTGACCCACCTAACAAACAGCTGAGATAGGTTGGACAGGAATTATTCCCATTTTCCAGATGTGGAAACTGGGACTCAGCAAATACATTCATAATTTAGGAAGTGAGTGAGCCAGAATTTACCCCTAGTCTTGTGACTATAAATTCAGTGTTCTTGCCACGAAATGGGACATACTGCTCAAAGTCTCTGTGTTAATACTTGGACAATAGCCAACAAATAGCAGGGAAAAACCCTGATTTTTTTTCCCCAGAACTATTTGTCCTTACTACCATCATTGATTATAATATGTTGAATAGTCAAGGGGAATGTGGAATTGTAGTAACTGTGGATTTTACAGTTTCAGTTCAGAAACCTTTTTAAAAAATCACAAATTGTAGCAAATCAAAAATTGTGTTTCTTGCCTTTTCATTTTTGTTTACTCTCTGTGAAAACCCACTATTTCCATAACAGGTGCATGTCTTCTGCTGTTACTGAGGAATATAGAGCTCTTGGAAATAGTTAATTTCCCTTTTTGGTATATTCAGGAACTTCTGCCTCTTCAATGGAAAAATGGAACTGCCAACACCCTCTGAGGGAGCATGGCTTACATGTGATCTGGTGACTGGGACCCATCACCATAGTCTGGCTGGAAGGGCCCAGGGTGGCCTGGACTGCTGTTGTCAGCATCCCACCGGCTCAGAATGAAGGCAGGGCCGACTTCTTCATCAGACACGGTGCCCAGGGCCCACACGACTTTTGGGGGCCCATGAAAATGTTTTCATTTCTTTTAAAATCAGAAGAGTAAAATGAACTTTTAGGTCAAAGAAAATATTTCAATATATACTATTAATATATTCATCTTTATACCAGTATAGTTTTAAAGTATGATTTTTAATATTTTTTTGTGGAGGAAAGGACCCATGGAGGCCAAAGTGCTCAGGGCCCATGCAAGTCAGGGGGCAGCTCTGAGTTTGTGTGTATGGTTGGGGGTGAGGGTGGGCAACATGATCCACTCTGAACTTGTGGTCTCTCCTTTTCCAAACTTACTTGTCTTTGTGTTTCTTGATTCATTGATGATTGATTGATTCATTCATTCTAAGAACTGTAGATATGTGATGGCCAGGCGTGGTGGGTCACACCTGTAATCCTAGCACTCTGGGAGGCCAAGGTGGGCTGATCCTTTGAGCTCAGGAGTTCCAGACCAGCCTGAGCAAGAGTGAGACCCCATCTCTGCTAAAAAATAGAAAGAAATTAGCTGGACAACTAAAAATATATAGAAAAAAAATTAGCCGGGCATGGTGGCTCATGCCTATAGTCCCAGCTACTCGGAAGGCTGAGGCAGGAGGATTGCTTGAGCCCAGGAGTTTGAGGTTGCTGTGAGCTAGGCTGACGCCACGGCACTCTAGCCTGGGTGACAGAGTGAGCCTGTCTCAAAGAAAAAAAAAAAAGAACTGTAGATATGTGAAAAGTACTAAAACACACACACGTACAGAGACACACACACAAACATACACACTGACAGGAGACTGAGGTGAAAAACAAAGACTAAGAGCAGAGTGCCTGGATTTTGCTTCTGTTTCTGTCTCTGGGCAGGAACTACTTTATGGCGGACCCAATCCCACTGTATGTAATTAGGGGATATTACAGATACTTTGCTTTAAAAATTATTTTTATAGTCCCTCTTATAACTTAGAATGTACTTTTAAGAAATAATGGCCAAAACGTTTAGAGCATTGATATATTGTTATCTTGTTTTTATTCTATTTCTGTGTCTCCTAAATGATTTTTAAAAAATACATAATGAAAAGATTTTAAAATAAGACTTTTTGGGACATTAACTCATAATACCTATCTACTGAGAACAAGCAGTGGTACAGAAGTCTTAAATGCAAGAACAAAGTGTATGTTGTCCTAAAAGATGAAATTTGATAGGTGGCGAAAGTTATTTTCGGGCAACATAGACTATTTTTCTGATTTTTAAAAAGTCCTCTGTACTGAAAATTCTCCTTTTATTATCTGCATAACAAAGTGGAGGTGCTTTGTCCAGAAAGCTCCACACTCTTCCTTACTCTTCTGCTCTAGAGCCTTTGCAGCCTGCCTCTCAGATGTGCTCAAAGCAGCAAGAGAGGCCTAAATGTCAGCCTTGAAGCCCCAATCTTAACAAAAAGTTAAAATATTTAAAATGAAATTCAGTTAGTAAATTTATGATCACTGAATAAGATATACTTTAAAATTTGTCATGCTAAACCTAATACCTTTTTGCTGTACATTTTCATATTTTTAAACTGAACCTATTTACTTAAGAGCACTTTTTGAAACGTGTTGTTTTAAATTTTACCCTATGTTTCTTCCTGTTATTATCTTTACAAAGGAACAAAGTTATAATATCTACTGCATATGTTTTTTTTTTACATCTCTAATTTTTACCTATAATACAAAGATGTTATAAAGATGAAACGATTTAATATATGGGAAATGTATTTTTAAAATAGAAAAGTATTGTGTAAAAGAAGGTGTTCATCTTTCTATTAATAAGTTGTTACCACTTATTCTCATGAGCCTGGGTTGTATGCACAAAAGTTAATTTCAACTCTCATTGCTTACCTTTCACAGGACGTTTGCTACCCTTTCTTATTTGTGTTCTAGGAAGTGATTTACCAGGCAGGGCCCATGATTTTAATTTATAGAGATGAAGCAAGTAAGAAATGACTGCTTTAAAAATTGAGGAAAGGCAAATCTGTTTTTCATGATTAAAAATTAAAAATCAGTTTCAGAGTATACTCTATTGCCTTCAAATAACCTGTAAAACTATTGAAAAGTGTGTCTAGCTCAGTATTGCATTATTTAAGAAATTCCATTTGTGGCAAAAGTGTTTTCTAGACTTGCTTGTGGTGCCTGATTCAGGAACTTTACTTCTTGTTTTATAAAGGATTGCAACCACGTTTCAGTTTTGTTCTAGTGCAGTCATTTCTCTCAGCTCTTTCTAGCCCGGCTGGCAATTCTGAAGCAGATTTCTGTTTATGATGCCGTTACAGGAATTTGTGAGCGTCTGGGTTCGAGATCCTAGGATTCAGAAGGAGGACTTTTGGCATTCTTATATTGACTATGAGATATGTATTCATGTAAGTATGCAGTAAGTCATTAATAGAAATCGTAATTTTTACGTAGCATACTTTTTTTTTTTTTGAAACAGAGTCTCACTCTTTGTCTCATACATTTTAAGGGATACTGTTATATACTTAAAATGGAAATTTGTAAAAGTTTTCCTAATTCAAAGAACTGAATTGGAATTATTACAACTAATGCTTGTATCTTAAATGAAGTAGTAAGATGGTTCCTAAAGGTGAAAAAAATACTTGTTTGAATTCCTTATTGTATCTTTATTAATATTCATATTAATACTTATTGCATCACATATGAAGATGTGAATAGATCCAAAATTTGTGTTTAAAGAATATTTATAGCTCATTAATGGTATTTCTTTGTGATCCGCTATAGTATATTTCTAGATAATATAATGTTTAAAAAATAAATTTTGAGAGAATATAAAGTTCTCTGGAAAAGTGATGTGTAGTGTTTTATACTTAGAATCAGAAAGTAGGAAATGACTATGTGCAATTAATTTGTCTACATTGTGAGTAATTAAGTTGATTAGTAAACAACTAGAAGTGATGTAACTTGCTTGGATACTACTGTATCAAAATCACTTGAACAACGTGTATGTAGTGTATGGCCCTTTATGATCATCTTGAACAAAGGTCTGCAAATGTTTTCTGTAAAGGTAGTAAATATCTTCAGCTTTGTGGGCCATGCAGTCTCTGTCAAAACTACTCCTTGTTGCTGTTGTAGGTGGAAAGCAGCCATAGACAGTGGATAAATGAATGAGCATGATTGTGTCCCAATAAAACTTTACTTGCAAAGACCAGTGGCAGACCAGATTTGACCCTCAGGATAGTTTATTGGCTTGTGGACTCGTGGTCTTGAAGATAGTCACTTTTTGCATCTAAATCAGATGCAAATCAGCTGCAGACTAAAAGAGTTCAAATTTGGGAGCATAGATACTAGCTCAGATTATATCTGTGACTTCATAGCACAGGTGATTGAAGTAAAATTTAGCCATCATTTAATCTTCTCATTGTAAATGACTAAATTAGCATATTGGACTCCCAAATGCTAGCCATAAACCTTTTTTTCCTTATTCTGTCTTCTCTTTTTTTCCCCGAGGTTCTCCAACTTAGGAAAAAACAAAGTAAAAGCTCAGAACTGCTCTTTTGATTGTGCTAGAGGCTGTTGCCAGGATATGCCATGTATTTTTATTTGTTTTGGTTTTACTCACACCAGAGTTGCATTCTGTGTGGGAAATTATGGGCTTATAGGAATAAGCACTTGAAGTAAAACAAAATTCTTTAGCTGCCTTTTAACTTTCTCTTAAAAAAATTTGTGAGTCCTTATCACATACTTTATGATAGGCATAAATTTAATTATTTGCAGGAGTTAATGAAAGTGTAGATTCTTCTTTGCTGTATAAATAGCATGACATGGATTCAGAAATCTCTACCTGGAGCCAGAAACGATGGCTTCCACAAATATTATTTGATGGTGTTTGGCACTTCTCTGAAATGCTAATAAATTGACAATGAATAAGTCTTTTTGGCTTGGTGGATAGCAGAAACAAGCAAATAGATTTAGAGGAATTTAATCAATCAATGATCTTAGTATAGTCTAATCGTGAAGAGGCTTCCGCCAGTTGAGCCATTGAAAGTGGATGGTGGGCACTTTGGGATGCTGAGGCTGGAAGATCACTTGAGGCTGGGAGTTTGAGACCATCCTGGGCAACATAGTGAAACTCCATCTCTACAAAAAATTTAAAAATTAATCAGGCATGGTGGTGTGCACCTGTAGTCCCAGCTACTTGGTAGGCTGAGGCGGGAAGATCTCTCAAACCCAGGAGTTTGCAGCTGCAGTGAGCTATGATTGTGCCATTGCACTCTAGCATGGGCGACAAAGACCCTGTCTCAAAAAACAAAACAAAACAAAAAAACCAACCAAAATAAAGTGAATGGCAAGGCTGGAGAATTGTAGTTGGCCTCTTTTAAATGCTGTACCCATAGAGCTTTGCAGATAGAGAAACTGGGGCTTAACTCGTTTAAATTAACCTCAAGGGAAATATCAGTTAACTCTGAAATCTTCACATTTACTTGGAATTTTAAACTAGTAGACTGTAGAGCTGGGTAGTCCATCATGGATACTCCCCTAACCTCTCTGCAAATGAAGTACTTATGGATGGTCCTTAGTCTGATGTATGTACCAGGTAGATCTTTAGTTATTGACATCCATGATGATTGTGAACAGAGAAATTAGAGGGAGTTTAAATGGGCCCAGCCTGCACCTGAGATGTTGGGAGTCCCTGCAGTGGTCTGGTACTCTCTGCGGAGAGGGTACTGAGAGGATAACTGCCCAAGCCTCATTAAGGCACTGATTCTGTTGTGAGACGGTCTGGTGGCTTAGTCCCCAAGGAGCACGTTAGAGTGAGGCCCTGCTGTGCTCTGAAATTCACCCACAAATGTTACCATGCCACCAACTTCTTCCAGGGTGTTTTGCTGCTATATCGTCAAAGATAGTGGGATTTAGACCAGTAGTTCCTTTAGGGGTAAGTCTCTTAACTTTGCTGCATTCTGAGGTCTTCTGAACTTCATATAAAGTTCAAGAATACAAGGAACTATGCCATACATTTCACGGAAACATTTTAAAAACTAATGCACATAATTACTTAGATTTCCCAAGAAAAACAAGTGCTGGGCTTATTAAGTGGTAGAATACTAATTTTTGAAATAATATAAATCTTGGGGGCAAAAAAATTCTTTCTTATTTGGTAATATAAAGATTAAAAAATAGAATTTTGAAATAAATATAGAGAATAGGGATGTTCTTATTTTCAAAAACCAGTAGACACAAATATTGGCTAGTTTCTTATTTTACCCAAAGGAGAATATTTACCCATCTTGTGGTTTACCCTAAGGAAAAGCACTGTGGCTTAGCTTAGCATGGGGACTCTATAGGTGGCTTTTTCCAAGTCTGCCTTAGGGTAGCTGGAAGGAAACCAACATTTAGTAACTAATAAAACTATTAATAGATAACATTTGCCAAGTGCTAATTATCAATCCTGACAACCACCCAGTGAAGCAGATGCTGACCCCGTTTTTAGCACTCAGGGAACTGAAGTGCAAGCGACTTGCCCTGTAGCAGAGCCAGGCCTGCAGTTCGGGTCTGCGTGTCCTCTATACCAGGTGCTGCACAGCCACCGTGGATCGGATCACACTGCCTCTCACGGCTAGCAGAGAAGGGAAGTGCTGTTCTCTAGTTTAAAAATAGTTTCTGGATTCCTGATGATTTGTGTGGTCTGTAGGGATGGTCATGTCGAGGAGATGAAGACTCCTGCGATGTCTTGTGAAGGGCCGTGAGGACGTGTCTATAATCTTCAAAGGCTCCTCCAGCTACGTGCATGGTGTTAAAATGCAATGCTTGATCCTGAGCTCTTACCAATCATTTATACCTTAGGATTTGTTTATTTTTGTGATTCATCCTTGAAAGTAGTGCTCATAGGTGAGCAGGAGGCTCCTTCAGGACACAGAAAGTGGCCAGGTCATGCCTTGCCCTGGGACAACGCAGCTCGTTCACGTCATCCTGGCTGTCTTTAGGGCTGTTACGTTGGTGGGTTACGTGCAAGATTTCAGAGTACTTGCATAAATGTAAATATATTTCTGGTGGTTTAAATCCTATTGAGAATAGATATTGGGATCATATTGTGAGTTATAGATATAAGAAAAGCATTTTTTCCTTATGTGAGGCTCATATTTTTCTGTTTTTCTGTGCAGACTAATAGCATGTGTTTTACAATGAAAACATCCTGTGTACGAAGAAGATATAGAGAATTTGTGTGGCTGAGGCAGAGACTCCAAAGTAATGCATTGCTGGTGTAAGTGATTTTAAAGAGTATATTGAGCAGACTTTATTTTTATGTTCAATATTTAAAAATTGATAGGCATTAAGATATGTAAGATATGAAGGATTTTATAGGCTTTCTTTTTGACGGCAGTATATATAGCTTGAGTTAGTTTTGCAGCCACTGCATCTGAATTTAAGATGGATCACTTGGATTTCACCAGGATTTTATAGGTAATGACCATGAAAGACCTCAGAAATGTTTAAAGATGGGTTTTTCTTTAACTGATTTCCTCATATCCTTATTATATAGCTATAAAATGTAGAATAATACCTGTATAATAGCTATGAGATCATCATCATGCATAATTTGCCCTCACTTTGAGGGATTTCTGTAATGAAACCACCTTTATTTGATCATTTACAAATGTTTTTTTTCTTTCTCATAAGACAACTGCCAGAACTTCCATCTAAAAACCTATTTTTCAACATGAACAATAGCCAGCATGTGGATCAGCGTCGGCAGGGGTTGGAAGATTTCCTCAGAAAGTAAGTGTACGGAAACTCCCGTGGCTGGCCAGGAGACGTGAGCAAAATGCTTTGCAAGAGCTGCGTGATCATATAGGGGAGAATATTAGTTTCTGAAATGCTGATAATCTGCTCTAGGGCTAAAGCTCAGTAGTCCATTTCCTATATTAGAGCGCCATCTTGTGGCTCACATCGTATGGTACATATTTGGGACCAAATCTAGAAAGAAAACAATGAACTACAATAATTGAACCAGATAATATATGGTTCCTTAAGCTGTAAAGCAGATCCAAATTACTTTGGAGTGTAGCTGACAAAAGCAAAAATTTCCAGGAAACGTGCCTAATTATAAAAAGGCACTTCTTAAAAACGATCTTCATTTACGACATTTAGGATTGACAGACCAAAATAAGGTCTACGATGGGCTGCTAATACCCTTGTGGGCTCCTTTAAATGAATGGCTTAACTCTAATCTTCAGAGGGAATGTTTATAGAGCAGTATTTGGTGGTGTTTGAATAGTCTCAGTGGGTTATTAACGCTGGATTACTCTGCGATGGTGGGTACTGCAGTTAAAGCTACTTGAATTCACACTGCTATGATTTCCCTTCCCCCGCCCCCTTTGGAACGCTAGAAAGCTGTTCCGTGGGAAGAAGTGTAGTGCACTGATTTGCATATAGACTCCGAGGCCAGGCTGCCTGGGTTCAGATCCTGTCTCTGCTGTGCCTGTGTTTTCCCATCTATAAAATGGGGTAATAATAGTACCTACATCATAGTTAATGAATGTAAAGCATTCACAGTAGTGTCTTGCATATACTGTGTACTGTCTAAATATTGGTTGTTACTGTTTTAATGCAGTTAGATATGAAGTAGCTTTGAGCTTCTTTTTCTAATTTCTTATTCTTTATAGATAAGGAAATAGGCTGAGTCATGTGATTACTAGGTAGCAGCAGGGCCCAGTCTTCTGATCTCTCATTCTTATTCTAGCAGTTTCAGGATCTGAAGTCATCTCCTTTTGAGTTCACTAAATAGGACCCTAGAGCAAGCCTGAAAGAATATACTGCCTTCTCCTAATTTGGCTCAGACATAAAGGATTTGGGTATTAAGTATACACATGAATATTAATATTTATTTCTATTACATTGACATAGTGCCTTTTCTTTGAAGGTGTGATAGAGACATCTAGAAAGATCCAAGATTATAAATTGAGGGAGAGTGGGGGAAGGAAGAGAAGCCAGAGGAATAAAAATGAGAAGAGACCAGAAGGACCTATTAGCAGAGCCAAGTCCTCCAAAAACATTACAGTGGAATTTTTGGGGGTATCACAGGCATGACAGAACAAAGACCTGGTCAAGTTTTTCCTGTACTTTCCCTCTGAAGGCAGCTCTGATTTTAATTGTTGTCTCTACAAGGCCCAGGTGGCTGATGGCCTCTCCCTTCAGATGTGGTCCCTGCAGCCCAAGTTTGCAGAGTGGCCTCACTCTAGATGCTGCCCTGGGGAGCTGCAGCCTGGCTGTCACCAATGAGGCCTGGGCAGGGCTGGCTGAGTCCTGCAGTCCCTGCCGGCACTGGGGGCAGCTTGTCTTCCATAGAGAAATCTCCTTATTTGAGGTGAAAAGAAAGCATGGGCCCTGAATTTATGTTGCTAGTTAAGCACAGGGCATGTGTTTTTGACCAGGGATCACTTTGTTGTATTGAACATAACATCTCCATCCATAGTTGATCTACCAAAATTAATGACTCAGTGAGTGTCATTCAGCCATCATGGGGGTATATAGCTTGATCTACATTATTTTTGCACACTGTATCGTTTGACTGTTTGCTGGTTATATTTGATGCATGTGATATAGTGGAAAGTGTCCTGGTTCCGGAGCTTGAGGAGCTGGGTTCCAGGTCTCCCATGAGTCATGGTTCCTGATCCTCTGTGGCCTCTTCTGATCCTTCACCCTCCTGTCTGTGTCCCTCAAATTCTCATGCACAGCTCTCCTGTTCTTTGTCCAGTTTGCATGGCAGTAGCAACCTTCCATGTCTTTGCCCGTGTGACCCCTCCCCCACCCGGCCCAGGCCCACTTTGGGAGACTGGACACAATGTGCACCATATCCTGACCCCACCTGATGTCCTCTGAGGCTCCATTGGTTACCCTTTAAGTATGGCCACCCATCTAAGTAGCCTGTACCTTGTTTATAGAGGAACTTTAGGAACCACAGCATTAAAATTTGAATTATGCTGGTATTGTAGACTTTTAACATATATTTAAAATCTGTTTTTTTAAATGTAAGTTTTGAAGTTGTGATTCGGAAGCACTAAATACATTCAAACCCTTTGAAACTGAAATGTCTCTTTGTATATGTGTGTGTATAAACTGTATTTTTTTTTTCATTTTAAGGTCATTTGTAGAGGAATTAGAAAATTCTTTCACTAGGAACTAAATAAGAATAACTTCTATCAGTTATTGAACATTTGCTACATGTTTGGCATTTTACATGTTTTATCTCAATACTCACAAAAATTGTAGGAGTTGGGTATATCTCAATTTTACAAAGAAGGAAATTATACGAAAGGTGGAGGCACTCTCTTCATCCTAGGAACTGGCAAATTTAAAATTAGCAGAATTCTTAAATACTAGCTAAATTTTGTCAGTATCATTGTGAGATTTTTCAACTATATTCATTTTTCTTCAATCACAACTATAATCTCCCTTTTGTATTCTTTCCCCTGAATAATGATCTATTGAAAGCCACTCCTAATAGGTATGGAAAAAGGAAGTTATAGACTAAAATTATAAATGCTGTTGGTAAGTCTCCAACTATGAATAATGGAATTCCTACTAATTTTTTAGGTTTCAGTGGGATTTTAGATTTGGAAGGGATTTTCAATTTAGGTTTGAATAGGTTTATTCATGAATTGGAGCCAGCTCTCCTTCTTCACTGAATCCATACCATTAATATAACCACATTTACCCTACAATTTAGACTTTTGTATAATGGTTTTATACTTCTTAAAAATTTGAAGAATATAAAAGTTTTTTACAAAAAGCTACCATTAAAACACTACAGCTAGTTTTACACACACACACACACACACACACACCTTTTGTTAAGTCTTTTGTGTTCAATAGAGGGCACCACAGCACAGATCATGAATGTCTTCAATGAAGATTTGTAGGTTTTATGTTTTTCGGCTATTTATTTTTAAATTAACTCAGCTAAACAGGCTGAGTTAATTTTTTTCTACATCAAACTGCTAATCTTCCACATACTGTACAGATGTGTATATATGTTATTATATTGGGCTCAGTAGACCCAGGACATCTTTTGCTAGGACTAAATGATCTTGTTTAGCTGTATATTGTTCTCAACTAAACCAAGATATGATAATACCTAATAAAATCATGTTGAGGAAAACCAGATTTTCAACTGTGTCCAATTCAAGGAAAAAACAAGTTTTACTTTGTTTGAAGTTGTTATGGGGAGGGAAATAACTTTTGAGTCATGTTGTAAATATCTTTTTAGAAATTCCTTTAAAATCCTAGAGACTATTTTTTGTTCCTTTTACAGAGGCTTGAAAATCACATACATTTTATTTTTATGGAGGCTTCTAAAAA
This sequence comes from Cheirogaleus major, assembly GCA_963574435.1. Classification (NCBI taxonomy): domain Eukaryota; kingdom Metazoa; phylum Chordata; class Mammalia; order Primates; family Cheirogaleidae; genus Cheirogaleus; species Cheirogaleus major. Next base: position 33,189 of record CAUYPO010036166.1, read on the forward strand.
TGACATTTTATTGACTGTTTTACAAAGTACTCTTTATATTAAGTTTGAAGTTGATTTTCTTCTGTTCGATTTGTTTGTGGAACATGTGGCACAAATATGACTAAGGAAAAAATAGAATTTAGTATTATAATAGTGGTAATCACAACCCTCTCTGATAGACAGTAAACCAAATAGTATTGAGAATGAACTAATTATGCTTACTGAATGAGATGGGAAAACACACTCAAAATTTTGCATTTTAATTTTTTAATTCTTTTTTTTCCTTTTTTAGAGACAGAGTCTTGCTCTGTTTCCCAGGGTGGAGTACAGTGGCACAATCTTAGCTCACTGCAGCCTCAATTTCCTGGGCTCAGGTGATCCTCCTGCCTTAGCCTCCTGAGTAGCTAGGACTATAGGTGCACACCACCATGTCTGGCTGATATTTTAAATTTTTTTGTAGAGATGCGGTCTCACTAGGTTGCCCAGGCTGGTCTTGAACTCCTGGCCTCCAGGGATCCTCCCGCCTTAGCCTCCCAGAGTACTAGGATTATAGGCAGAAGCCTGACCGAATTTTAAATTTCAGAATGAAATACCTGGCTATAAAATAAAAAGCATAAATTAAAAAGTTACTTTTGCTTATTTAAAACTCATACCCATAGACTATGGTGGATACATTTAGCCAGTGAGTGGGAGAGGAGATTCCAAAAACCAAAACTGTACCTAGCAGACCCGCTGTGTTTGAACCTGGCCCTATGTGAGTGTCCAGATGTTCCTTCCCCAGCCACATCTTCAGAATTGTGAGCTGGGTGGGCCAGATTCCCTCTTTTTTCACCTGTGTGCCCTCCAGATGGCAGTATTGAGCAGAAAAGAAAACACTGGGAAATAATGAGTCTAATGTACAGTAAAATTGGAAATTGAATTATAGCGCAAGAAAAAGGACAGTAGCCTTGAGGTCCCGATCAACCTGGACTCTGATCACTTTTGTTTGCTGTACCCATGTGTTAGGTTACTAGCAAGTTAATAACAGCGCGTGAGCGGTTCAAGGCTCAGTAAAATTGCTTCAGACGTGAAATAAAGCTAAAATGAATTTGTGTCCAATGTCATTGGCATTAGTGCTCATTACTTTTGTGGTGTAATGCCTCAAACCATCTAAAATCAATTTTAAAGATTACCCATTATTTTATAAAGAAAATAAAACACAATCCCAAGAGAAACAAAGCAGTGAGTATAATCCTATGAACAGTTACTTGTATTATGGCTGGCAGGAAACCACTGACAGAAAGCCACGGGAAACACTCTGCTCAAACTTTGCAGCGAGTCCAAGTTAATATTAATGGGTTGTTGCTATATAACTCTTCTCTTAATTTGATGTATTTAAAACAAGAATGGTAAACATTTGTAAATGTAGAAAATAAATCTTCAAGAGTAGTAAAAGGGATTTACTACTTAGCTACTTGTACTTGGTAAATTAATCTTTATCATGTGACATGGTCTTCTTCTGGGAGAACTCAGGGCAGAGGACACAGAGAGAAAGGAAGTATTTAGCTGCTTTGCTTGAGATTTTGCCTTTTAAAAAGCACAAAGGTTTTCCTTTTCCTTTTAGTAGACCAGTAAAGAATATTTTCTCAAACTGTGTTTGTAAGCCTGTTGAAGCAAAGAGGACGGCTAGGTTTTGGTTTTGATACTGTGCACTTTTAGACATTTGCCTTTATCCAGAAATAATTCTGTTTTACTTTGAAGAAAAGGACTTGGTTGGTATTCTAATGACCTTGGATTTTAACTAAATTGATATTAATGGCCAAAGAGATTTACTTTCCTAATTACTTGTTTCAACATGCAGGATATAAGGTAAGGTTCATTTGGTCTGAAACACATGATCTATTTTTCATAGATCTCTATATGAAAAATCCCATGTTGGGCAAAATTATACTTGGGTGTTAGTGTTCAAGTTTTGTCTCCTATGTCTGGCCTTAGTGTCTCTTGTTCTATCATTACTGAACTATTAATAGATACCAAATTATCATAATGCCCAAATCTTTGCTAAAAAGATAAAACCAGTTTTTATTTAAATATAAAGGTATACTTTGACTTGATTTCATATTCTATGACATGCATTTCAGAAAAAAACACATTCACTGATAGTATGAATTTGTACATGTATAGATTTTGCTAAAGAATAGTTTTTACTCTTCTGTGTAGTTCTAATGCACTAGCTGAAATTTGTACTATCTTTGTAAACTTTGATCTGGAATGTGGGAAGACGAGTATGTATGTACTCATCACAAAATTATCATATTTTAAGTATACAAAATTGGCTGGAATCAATTTTATTAGGTTACTCATTTTGACAATGTAGAGATGCAGTGCCATTGAAGTTTTGGAGAAATCTGTAGTCAACTTTAGGTATTAAAAAAAAAAACTACCTCTTACATGAGCCCTTGTAAACATGTACTTATGTACGTAAACGTACTTGTAAAGTTTTAAAATGTAAAACATGCTGAGAAATGTATTAACTTTTTCACATAATTTTTAACAGTAGTTGAAAGTTTTGATGTTTCACGACAGCCTATCCAATAAAGATCACTGAATTGACATGCTGTTGGCAATAAATTTTTTTTAAGTAGAATAAATTTCTATGACTATATAAGCAAAATATTTCCATAATTAATCCACATGGTCATAACAGATGGTTAAATTGAAGAAATGTCCTTGAAGTTATTCTTTTAACAGATGTTCTTAACTATTAGCTTCATGTTTTTACTCACCTAAATTTCCAAATAATTGAATAAAAGTTAACATATGCTTTCATCCCTTTAATAGGCAGAGCCCATAATTGATGCAAAGTTTACCACAGTAGAGAAATTACTTCAGTGGTACATTTCTAATGTTTTTCTTTCTCCTACCCTATAACTGACCATTCCTGTTCACCGACTGTTTTTCCGTTTTTTTCTTTTACATAGAGTCCTACAGAATGCACTTTTGCTTTCAGACAGCAGCCTTCACCTCTTCTTGCAGAGCCAACTGAATTCAGAAGACATTGAGGCGTGTGTTTCCGGGCAGACTAAGTACTCTGTGGAAGAAGCAATTCACAAGTTTGCCTTGATGAACAGACGTTTCCCTGAAGAAGATGAAGAAGGAAAAAAAGAAAATGATATAGATTATGATTCAGAAAGGTATTTCCTTGCGTTTTGATTGAATGTGTATGTATTTATATAACACATAGCGCACATATGCGTGTGTATGGAAATATACACATACTTCACTTTTTTGTTGATGTAATACTAAGATAATGAAAAAATTAATTGACTGAGATTTTATTGAGCTGTGACAGCTCATCATAGTAGTCTTCACACACACCTCCACACCGAATTAATGAATGCAGTAGAAATTCAATTATCTGCATTCTGATTATGTGACTTTCATTTAGTCAGACTTGAATTATTCGCGTTTAAATTATCTAGCTAAAAAAATATCCAACTGCACTCCAAATGGCTAATTAAAAGTCCAAATTTCCTGTCTCTCTTTGTGACTGAAGATAATTAAAGTTCTCCTCTGTTACTCAGGCTTTGAGTGTGTTGTGAAAACCAATTTCCTCTTTTTATTATTTTCCCCCTCTCTTCTTTTCCAGTTCATCCTCTGGGCTTGGACACAGTAGTGATGACAGCAGTTCACATGGATGTAAAACAAGTACAGCTCCGCAGGAATCCTGAAAAATAATTCTAATGTTACTATCTTAGGAATAGCAAATTATGTCCAGTCATAGGGAAGAAAAGCTTGCTAATAAATAATATATTCTTACCTAAAGCTCAGTCATGATGTTAGGTATTTAAAATTCTTAAAGACACGAAGTTATTTATTAGTGGTATTTTTATGTTGTCTTATTTTAGCCAAGCTTCTGTATCAAGCTAAAGTCCTGTGAATGCAATAGTATCCTTTATAGGCGAACATTATTGGTAAACAAGATCCTGCCCTCAAATGAAATGATTTATATGTTAAAAAAAAAACCTGGTTGGTTTTATTGAATTTTAAAAGATAGGTAAATAGGTAGCATTTAAAATCAAGATAGAGCGTTCTTTCTTGTATCAATGGGGCAGTGTTATCGTAAACACAGCGTATATATTAACCACTTTGAAGAGTAAACAGCATAGACCAGACTGCTTCTCTCAGACATGTGGCTGATATTTTGTGGATATCTTCTGTGCACTGGCAAAACACTTTGCTTTTGGGTGTTTGACTGATATCTTTTAAGAATATTTAATCTTGACAGTATTCTATTTCACACTTAGATGGAAAATGTATCTTATGAATAGAGATGTATTCAAATAATGTTTACACCTTAGAAAAAACAGAAATAGTGCTAGTACTTTTACTTATAATTGCAATATATAGATTCAAAAATACATTTTCATTGTCCAAAATCAGCTTAAACAAATGGTTTCTGGAAATAAATCATTTGTTTTCATTATCCTCATGTCATTAGAATTATGGGTTAATGATTTATTTTCTGATACTAAATGTGCAATTTCTAATCACTAGGTAACATTCAGCATCAGTGGTGGCTACTTATTGCTTAAGTCAAAAGAAGGATCTTATAAAAATTAATAAATTTAATTTTACCAATAAATATTTCCAAAATTTAGAAAAAGATGTCAACCTGCTAATTTCAGAATTAATCATTCATTTTAAAAAAGCCCTTTACTTTTAAACATGTACGTGAAGATTGGCATAATTTTAATGAAATGTCTTTTTTGTTTGTTTTTCGTGGCCCAAAGATCATATGTCTTAGATAAACTACTTGAACTTCAAATTTCAGATGAGGCAGCATTTTCTTGAGATAATTACCCAAGTTTCTTCTTTGTTGAATGGAACAAAAATATCTCTGTGAAACTAACAGGAAGATATTTTCACATAACAGGATAACTTGTTGCTTTAATTAATTGTTACTCAGCCTAATTGGAGAGTAACAGAGGCTAGTATAAAAAGTAACCATTTCATTTTTAACTATTATTGTATTTTTAAAAAGTCCTTACAGTGCTTTTTCAAAGAACCAACAGAAAAAAAAACAAAACAAAACAAAAAACTATGAATCAACAGAAAAAAATTAAATTTAGAGTAAGAATGATTTCTTTAATTTATCCTTTTTATGGTTTGGTTTAAAACATTATTAAATTTTTGTAAACATTTTGATTTAATGTGTCTTGGATCTTCATTATTTTAACACAGGAAAAGAAAAGATTTAGCAATTTCTTATCTTGCTAACATGTAAAGTTTGCCATCTGGGCATTTGAGAGCTATCCCCAGCCCCTCAGCAATATGTATTTGAATTCACAATGTTTCTGTTTTACAGCAGTTTTGAAAAGCATATACTGTGCCACCAATTGTCATGTTATTTTTAGATGATGTAAGATAACCATCAATAATAAGTACTGCCTCAATATTTGGTATGTAAATGTCATGAAATCGTCATTTTCACATTAAACATGAAAAAAAAGTCAACTTTGCGGGATCATTTATTTTATACAAGAGAATGTATTTCTTCTGTCTTAGACCAAAACTCAGTGTGTTTTTAAATTATCAGTAATTTTTTATGAAGAACTTTGGTAAAACTTGGTTTAATATTCACTATTGTTGTACATATTTGAGGCTTTTAGCTGTGGTTTGGTTTTGCTATCTAAGCACTGGCGTCTTAAAACAGATTTCTTGCAGCTGATGTATTTAGATGAACTTCAGCTCCCAGTGGTTTTCTTGCTTTGTCTCTTATTTTCCTCTGGCATATTTTTATAAAACTTCTTCCAGGAAAAGAAAGTAATTACTTATGTAGCTAAATAGAATAGAGGTTTATTTAGTACTATTTTTAATGTGACTTCAATTTAAAGAATTCTAATCCTGGATGCTTTATGATTTACATACAGCAAAACTATTCCCTCACTAATTCTGAAAGGGTAAACTATTTGCCTGTAAAGGCAGCTTATGTGTTTTATTTTATAACTGGATTTATATATAACTCAAAGTGTCAAAAATGAAAGTCGACAACCTGTTACTTAAGGCCTCTTTCAAAGTCCCGCTTAGAAGAAAGTGATTTATTTCTTGTTAAAATTTCAAGTTTTAAAAATTACTAGGGAAAAACACAAATGTTTATCTTTAAGCAGTTATTTTTCCTTAAGATATTAAATATCTTGCCAGAGCTTTTCAAGTCTAGTTCATATTTTATTGAAAAATTAAATACAAACAAGTGACAAAGTAAAAGAACAAAATTTCTTTTATGACTATTAAGAATTTAAACAAATTCATTTAACCTAGCCACGATTACTGTTATATCCAACAGTAAATTGGATGTTGTTTTGAACTCAGTTTGTGTTTTTTCTGGTGTCTTAAGGATTCATCATTATTGAGCTACTCTGGTACAAAAAAGGTTTTCCGTATTTGAGCTGTAAAGAAAGACCTCTTTTCATAGAAGGCCTTTAAAATTTAAAGACAAATATAACAAAACCTTATTCTGTTTCTCAGTAATCTTCCTCTTAATATTTAAATTACTTAGTTGGTATCCTGTGAATACAATGCATCTTTTCAACGAAGGAAAAAATTTAATACAGTTCTGTGTTTTTTGTTTGGAATAGACCTTTTCTTAGTTTATTATATATAAACACATTTTCAAATACAAAATGCTGTCTGAAATTAGTTATTGCAATTTGATATTCAAAGCATAGATACAATTTTCTTTGCAAATAAAGATCATAAGAAAATACATTTTAATAGAGTGGAATTAAAAAATTTTAGAAGGATGTAAATAAGCAACAATTTCTTCAACATTGGATACATTTACAACGGACTTTGGTTCTATTCTTTGCCATATGCATCTTACAAATGAGTCACCATTGTTCCCTTAAGTCAGACACAATTGCTCTTCACTCTTACTGGAAACTTTTCTAGATCACTGTTATGAACAGTGCATTGGACATTAATTTATTTTAGCTGCACAAACTCTGGTAGTTAATGACCCTTTCCCTTTCTCCAAAATTCCAAAGACTTCTTTTCAACGGATAGAGAGGAAAAGAGAAAAAAAATATATATATATAATATATATATATATATGCTGCAATTTTCTGCTGAATTTAAACTCTGATCTAAAGACACTATGCAAATGGCTTATGCTAAAGAGGAAAATACCCTTTCTCCCCCGACGAGAAGTGTAGCTTCCTCCAAAACCCCACACCGCTCGTCTTTGCTGCTAGAGGCACAGCACGGGCATAATTTGTGGTTGTGTTTTTGCTAGTTTCTTACCTCTGGGCCTTCTTTATAGCTTTGCCCCCCACCCCACCGGCGGTGGCGCTCCTGCGGCTGCACCCTCGGCCGCCTGTTGGCTGCGGGGCCTCGCGGCTCGCGCACACTCCCCCGCGCCGCGTCCCGCACACGCGCGCTCCCGCCTCCTCCCGCCCGGGCCGCTCCGCCGGCGGCGGCGACTGGGCGGCAGGTAGCCAGCCAGCCAGCCGGCCCCGGTCCGGTAACCCATGGCAACCGCCCTGGTAACCCATAGCAACTGCGCTATGGAAAAGGAAAAAAAAAAAAAAAAAAACCAGGTGGAGGGGGGCGGCGGGTGGTGAGTGGGAACAACAACCACAAAAAGACAGCGATTTACAGCGCGGGCCCGCGGCTCCCCTGCCCCACCTGCTCCAGACGCGGGCGCCGCGGGGCCCCGACAGCGTTAGGGTGGCAACTCCGGCCGCTGGAAAAAAAGACAGTCATAACGATAAAATACTAATGCCGGAGGGCTTCGGGGAGTGGGTCTGGTGTGGGAGGCAGCTTTGAATACTGATGACCCTCCGGGCCTCCCGGTTCCCAGGCTGGCAGGGGCCCTCCGGGTTGCAAGTGCGCGTGGCGCGGGCCCGCCGCCGACGGCTGGGTGCGGGGCGGCCGCGCTGGCGCGGGCGGGGCGGCGTCCCCCAGCCGCGGGCTGGCCTGCAGCCTTTGTTCTGCAGATGCTCGCGCGGCGCGGCGGCCCCAGCCCCAGCCCCAGCCCCAGCCCCAGCCCCGCCGCCGGCCCGAGAGAGGGCGACGACGCGCCGCCCCGGCTTGGGTGTGGCTGAGCCCCAGAGGGTCCCCGCGGGCACCCGCGGACGCGGTGGGGCTGCGGCAAAGCCTCCCGCGGCCGAAGTGTTTTCAAATGCACGCGAACCGCACGCATGAGTTAACCCCGTTCCCCTCTAGTCCACCCGGGAGCCTAAAACTTGCCCCGCGGGCGCACTGTCGCGTTAACCTGCCCTCCCGTCCTGAGCGGGGGTGACAGTCACGCCTGGTGGCGGGACTGGGCCCCTCGGCAAGAAGTGCGTGCCTCCGGGCCCAGAAACGGCTCTGGGTCGGGGTGGTACGTGTGTGTGTACTGGTGGGTACAGGCGGGAGGTACAAGTTCCTCACCCTGTTAGCCTTGGGGCCCAGAAGCGGAGCTGTGTTCTGTGCCCCAGAAAGAAGCAGCGCGCGGCCGGTGATACCGGCTGCAAGGCCGCCGGAGGACAGAAGGGGGCGCTGGCGAGCCAGCGCAGCGGCTGCAGCCCCCTCTGGAGTCTGGCCGCCTGGGGTCTGGCTGGCCGCCTGCGCGGTGGAGTGGTGCTAGGCTCCCAGGTAGAAAGAACCTGCTCCCCACATGGGTTTCAGTCTGTGCTTAAGAGCATCATTTGCTCACTCGTGTATTCGTAGAAACCCTGTCCCGCAAGAAGATGATTCAGGAAACACAGCCGGAACTGTTTCCATTTGGTACACAGCACCTGGTGTGCATAAAGGTCCACCAAGAGATGTAGTGGGGTGAAAAGGGACTGCACTAGGAATCTGGAGGTTGCAGTTCCAGGTCGAGTTCTAACTAGCTGTGATTCCAAGCATATTTTGATGTTTTTAAAAGGAAAAGGCTTGGCCTGGATGCTTTTGAAGTCCTCTGACACTTCAATTATTCTAATCTCTGCAGGTGTGTACCTAAATCCAAATAGCAAAGCTATCAGGAACATCTTTTTGAAGGCAAAGACCTATGCAAGTATAATATATACCCACTTGTATAGTATACTTCCTGAAAGGTGATTAAATCAACTGTGTTTAATATATCTAATACTTCTACTGGTAGACAAAGGAAGTTGGCTATGTAAAGAATCTTATTTTAATGTTTCATAGAGACAAGAATCTTAGCTCTCAGGGAAAGGGTTTATTTTCACAAATATGCACATTCTTCTGGGTTTTGCTGCCTACAGAGCCCTCAGTCCTGGGGCATCTGTGTGAACTGTTAAGAGGTAAAACACAGACACTTGCCTGGCCTGAGATCTATGCAGTGCACTCCCAGCCCTCATGCATAATGGTGTACTGGGAGCCCTGTGCTTTCATTTAATTTTTTTTTTTTTTAACAAAAGCAATTATAGAAAAGTGCAAATTTAACGTGTGACATTTAACATTTTGCCGTGGCAGGCAGCCTCCACTTAAATGGGGCCTTTCTGCAGAACAACAGGAGCCAAAAGGCCTTGTGTCATGGAGTAATGTAAGACACAATCTGGGCTGCAAACGCACAATGAATCGGGAAGGATTTATGTAATTAATTGACCAGTCTTAACCTGTTATCGTGATGTAAGGAATTTGGAACTCATTAATTTGGGCTCTGACAGATTTCATATTAGAGCTGGCAAATATGGATTGAGCCTCTTATTCTTGTAGCAGCTGGAATTTTCATGACAGTGAGGATTAGTGAAGAAGACCTATTGCTGGAGTCAAACTGCCTCTTTGTAATCAGTAGCCCTGCTCTGCATTAAAGGGATAATGAAAAAAAAAAAAAAAAGAGGAAAAAAGCACATTACCTGGCTGAGGTTAGCGGTAGGGCCCTGTGTTCGTTCTGCTAGCATGAGTGTTGAGCTCAAACATTTGCAGTTGAATGAAAACATTAATTTCAATCATAAAGTTAGCTGATTTCTCAAGCACCTTGAGAGAAGAGAAGGTAGGAGGGTCTCAGGGTCAGGTTTGGTATTGTTGTCAAAGTTAAAAAGGGATTAAAAGACAGAGCCTTTGAATTTCCTTTATGTGCACACGAAGATTGTATGAAGAAGGTAATGGAAGTCTTACGAGGGGCAAACAGGATTTTTTTGTAATGTCATAGCCATAAATGAGCAGTTCAGAGCCCTGAAGGAGAGACTGGCTTTCTCAGGAGCCACTTCCTGTCTCCTGGTCAGAGCACTTTAGCGGACCCCATGAAACCCAGAACTCACATAATGAGCATTTAGCTCATTTAGTCAATAATCTAATCTGTGTCCTCTTTACGTGATACGATGTTTAATGAATCACCCATTTGAAAATGCCCAGTTTCTTATTTGAGATTTTAAGAAAACTCAGTAAAAAAAAAAAAAATCTAACTTTCATTTTTCCCTCCCCTGACAATCAGAAAATTGCTAGGTTGAAAAAAAGGTCCCATAGATTAAAGGAAATGGTTTTTCTTTTTTTTCCTTCCTTCACAATAGTTTCCCTTTATTGCTGTACTACGTGATAAGGTTAATATAACAACTGCCATAAGGATCATTAATATAGGAAGATAAGCAAAGTTTCCCGTTTAAAACATTTGCAGGGAATCATTTACCTCCTTTTGCTGATAAAGAAGCCTTTGGTAACAAATACAAAGCTCAGGCTCTGAATATTTAACTTTCCAGACAGAAAGCCCATTGACCTTTCCTAATATGTTATTACTCATAAATGCTGTTTAAATTTGGGTACTGATTGCTTCTGAATTATATTTATTTAATTTGTATATTACCTTTTAAAATTTCTAGTCAAATATAATTTGCATTGTAATATAACAAATATTGTTATAAATCTTTGCAAAAACAGAAAGCTCTCCAAGCCCCTTTCCCCTCTCTTTTTTTGGGAGTCTTGATTCAACCAAATTCCAATATAAAGATTTTTTTTTTTTTTTAGTTAGTGATAATGGGATTTGATCTATCAGTGAAGTACTTGATACAAAGATTTGTTTGCGATTATCTTGTTCACAAGTGATTTCTTCAGCTTTGGCTCCATTTAAATGAATGCATAAAGACAAACGCTAGAAATTTGCATCAATATATTAATGTTATCCTTCACATTGAGAAAAAAAAGAGAACTAGTACTTGTTATTGGTATTATTTCAGTGGGAAGGCAATGAAGATAAACAAGTGGTATCTGCAAGGTGTGGATAACTAGTATAAGCCATGACAAGGGCGATTAATAGTGTGTATAAACACACTTCAGGTTTATGTACAAGATCTCAGCTCTTACTTAGGGATTTCTTTGTATTTTTTTAAAAGAGTGATTTGTAAGTTGACAATTATAAAGTCACCAACTCATGTGTTGTGTGTACTATTTATATATCAGAGGTATGGAATAGACACACTGAAGCGTGATTTATCAGAGAGTGTTGATCTGGAAGGAAGTCTGGTGAATCAGATTCTGGCTCTGCTGTTGGTGTGTACCCAAAGGCACCTCCCAACCTCTCTGGACCTCAGTTTACTCATCAGTACAATAAAAAGATTTGATACAGAATGTCCTAAAGGCAGCAGTCCCCAACCTTTTGTGCACCAGGGACCGGTTTCATGGAAGACAATTTTTCCATGGACTGGCGGGGGAATGGTCTCAGGATGATTCAAGCACATTACATTTATTGTGCAGTCAAACCTCTCTGCTAATGATAATCTGTATTTGCGGCCGCTCACCAGCGCTAGCATCACCGCCTCAGCTCCACCGCAGATCATCAGGCATTAGAGTCTCATAAGGAGCCACAACCTGGATCCCTCGCATGTGCCGTTTGCAGTAGGGTTCCAGCCCCTATGAGAATCTAATGCTGCCGCTGATCTGACAGGAGGCGGAGCTTATGCGGTGATGCTAGTGATGGGGAACGGCTGTAAATACAGACGAAGCTTCACTTGCTCGCTGGAGGCTCACCTCCTGCTGTGTGACCCAGGTCCTAACAGGCCACAGATCAGTACTGGTCTGAGGCCTGGGGGTTGGGGACCACAGCTGAAGGTGTTCTCGAAAGCA